>JANHJO010003644.1:97656-117935 GCA_032468235.1 Pseudoxyrhopus heterurus | reverse complement strand
GACATTGTAAACCGCTTAGAGAGGGTTGCGAGCCCTGATAGGCAGTATATAAATACAGTGCTATTGCTATTGCTATTTTCTCTCCTGAGTATGTATTGTGAGATATCGGACCTTTGTCATTCCAGAAACACTAGCTTACTATTCGGCTGGAGTTTATTACTCAACTTTATTCCCATGATGCAAGTAAGGAATGCGCTGAACAATTTAAAAGCATTGATATTCTTATTCTTCTTGGCAAAGATATGCAAGACACGGGCCTGCGCCCTGGAGACGCAGCTGACTGACTCTCATAAGTGGCGTTCAGTGATCCAAAAAGCGGACCCTGCACCTGGGGGAATACGCTAGAAAGAAAAAGATATTCTTACTGTTCTCTATGAGGGAGGGAACAGAAGAGAAAAGGGGTCTAGTTATAAAATGTTAAACATTAAATTACCCCTCCCCTAAGTTAATCCTTCTCTGTTATGAAGATAGGGATGGGATGTTGTAAGGATTAGGGTTTCAGTTCTAACCCCATTTAAAAGGGTTACCATTCTAATTCCATTTACAGGGAGCCTCGCCGTCACAATCATAACTTGTGACAGTCGTAATCACGTGACCAACTTGATCTTACAACCTTTTTTGTGGCGGTCATTAAGAGAATCACCATGATCATTAAGTGAATCACAGTTGTGAAGCGAATGCAGCAGTCCTTAAGTGAATTATGGTTCGCTATGATTGTGGTTTGGCTGAAAAATGAAGTAAATGCTGGTTTTGGGGCAAAAACATTGTAAAATGTGATCACGTGACTATGGATGCTGCAGAACCCCCAAAGTTCAATCACCTAAACGGGGGAGTGGGGGACCTAATCATTGGGACTTCAAATCCAGGTCGTAAGTACCTCTCTCCAGACAATCGCTAAGCAACCAGTTGCTAGGACTACCTGTATGTTGCTAGTTCCTCCTATTTCACTTAGTGCAAGCTACAAAAAAAATAATTTATCCATCCATCAGGTGGGAAATGGAAAACACAACCTCCATGTGATGAACATCTCAACAGGGAAAAAAGTGAAGGGTGGCTCAAGCAAACTAACAGGCCGAGTCCTCTCTCTCTCCTTTGATTCTCCCGGGCGTATCCTCTGGGCAGGAGATGACAAAGGCAGCATATTCTCCTTCCTCTTCGACATGGCAACAGGTGAGTTTCCAAGAGGATCTTGCAGAGATAGGCTGCAGCCCAGTTTGGATCGGACAGCTTCTGCTTCATTTCATTTTTGCAGGAAAACTGACCAAAGCCAAGCGCCTCATAGTTAATGAAGGAAGTTCTATCACCAGCATCTCAGCCCGTTCCTGGATCAGCAGAGAAGCACGCGATCCCTCTCTCCTCATTAATGCATGTATTAACAAGCTATTGTTATATAGGTATGATGCTATTGCGCCAAAAGACATGCTTTGTACATGGAGAATATTATAATAAATCCCATTTAAGGGTAATCTATGCATATATATATATATATATACATGCTTACACCATTCCTTTTACTTTGCCTGACAGGGTAGTGGATAATGAAGGAACATTGCAGCTTAAGAGAAGTTTCCAAATACAACAGAGCTCACATCCTGTCCACAGCATTTTCTGCCCCCTCATGTCTTTTCGTCAAGGCGCTTGCATTGGTATGATTTCTTGTGTGACCATTCTGTAATTGGAAAAAGAATGTAGCAGAGCCAGTTCTCTGCAGCTTCTTATAGTCGCGTGCTTTTGATGTTTTCCATTGCACATGATTTCCTCTAACCAATACAGAGTTAAAAGGAATTGAAGACGCCCTCCTTTATTAAGGGCCTATATTTAATGAAGGCTTTATTCTAATCATTTTATTTTTGTGCATTTCAGTGACTGGAAGTGAAGATATGTGTGTGTATTTCTTTGATGTGGAACGGGCCACCAAAGCTATCGTTAACAAACTTCAAGGACATAGCGCTGCAGTCTTAGATGTCAGCTTTAACTGTGATGAGAGTCTCTTAGCATCCAGTGATGCCAAAGGCATGGTGATTGTCTGGAAAAGAGAACAGAAGTAGCATATTTTCCTGTGATAAGTGAGAGGAAAAATACATACAAGACGCAGCTATGAGGACAAACGGACAAAGAGGATTAAAAGATCCAATCTTTCTTCCTATCGTTGGTTTATGTCTTCTTCATCCTGGAACATACTGCACATACTTCCATAATACAGTGAGACCACTGCTTTTGTCCTTTCCAGTTGGTGAGATTCTGTATAGCGTTACGAAGGATTCCGCTTACCCTGTGAAATGTGGCTTAATGGATTTCACCATCCAGATTACTGTTCTTTTGCTGAGAGAGAATGTGATCTACAGGAACTGCTTATGAATTGGCATAAAAAAGGTTTAGGACTTCAAGGATTCTTTTCTAATTCAAGAATGTGAAGCCTAATTTAGTTTCAGTCCCGTCTTTTCCTAGATAGCATGAAACTACTTTACTATATGAAGAGTGCTCAATTTCCTCCTGGAAATATATATTTGCACAGCATGGGTTAAAGTACCACACTCACTACAGTGTAACACAAAAGATATCAAAGATGAAGAAAATCAACCTGTGTTAATTGAATGTATGGACTTCTGCAGCATTAAAGTTGTGCATAGACTGCTCTTCAAAATAGAATTTATGTAGTAGGATATTTGCTTTAGCATGTTTCTCAAGAGCAAGTTGACTTAGTACTTTCTTCACATAACCTTTGTGTATGAAAGCCACAGATATGAACAGAGTATTTAATGTCTAGTAAGCCATCTGGAATCTACCAAAATAATTAGCATATTCCTGATACCACAGAAATGAGTTTTCCTAGAAATGAAGTTCTGAAACGGGTCTACTTAAATTACAAAATGCATTTTTGTTGCATCTTTCACAGCATGCATGAAACGGGGGTATAAGAGCGAGGGTTGTTGTATTAAACTTTCTGTATTGTGGCTGTTGCAATTTTTCTTTGGCTTTGTTCTCTCCTGTGCATAAGAAACTCTGTAAATTAACTGTCACTGGAAAAAAATAGCAGTGGTATTTAATCATAGGCTTTTCAGGCAGGTACCTGGCAGAAAGGAATAGATTTTGAGAGATACAGTAGTACAATTAGGTAATCTTATCAAGAAGCATGGATTGAGCTAAGGGGATCGTATCCATGGACATGCAAGCCAGTCACATCTTGGTAGTAAGGGAATTGCAAGGCGTTAGGGCAGAGTTGACAGATTTTTGAGTACAGTTGAGAGGATTAAGAGATTATTACATGGTAATGGTGTCTGAAATGCACAAATCAGTTTAGCTCTAAAGGAAAGTTATGTTAGGTGGAAAAAATATAAAGTTAACGCAATGTAAAGTAGCATGAGACTTTCAAACAAAGTATGTTTAGGTAAAGGTATGTTTTTCTAACATATCACTGCTGTGTTTCTAATAAACTGTAACTTCAGTCTACCATTTAAACTGCTCTTACTTAAATTAAAACTGGTTATCTTTCTTGGGATTGGGGGGGAGGAAGTCATCAATGGTGTATTGCTTCAGAAGTATTGTATTGAATAGGTGAATGTTCACCCCATGACAGTCACTGTATAATCTTTGCTTTCTCTGTCTTAATGGACCAGACTGTACAACATTCTATGTACATAATATACACCAGGAAAACAAAAGCACAAGAAGAAATCAGTGGTGCCCTTAGTTGGAGAGGATATACTCAGAACTACGTCACAAGGTCTGCTGATAGCGTAAGCTGGTATAACCAAAGGTTGATTTATCTTCGACAACAGCACAATTTCTTTTCAAAGTAATATAAAATGATAGCTCTCACACATCTTGTGGAAGCAAATTCTACAATGCAACGTGTTAAAAATCTAATGATTGTACTCACACATGCTAAGGTTGGTTATGTTTAGCCATGGTTAATGTTGCCATGACTTAACCAAACCAGGCTATTTGATTAATTTATATTTCGGTATATTGTACAACTCTAGAATAAAGAGAATTATATAAACCCAGTCACCTGCCCTAAATATCCTGCCTCTCAGGGTTTTAACTCTGAGATGGGGCTATCTCTATTCAAGTTTCTTTATTTCATAAAGAATGTTATTCTGATTACAGGTATGTAAAATGTTTGAGATTTTAAACAAGTAATCCTAACCTTATCAGAAGTCTTTGGTGATGTTCCAACAACCTGGAAGTTTCAAAATTGGAACTTTTGCAGAATGATCAGAATAGCATCAAGTAGCTATTTCAAGTATGAAAACATTTCAAATTCAAAATGTTTGCAGAGCACTAGTTTTGCTTTTTTTTTGCAGATTTAAAACCCTCTATATATTTCATTCTTCCTCTAACTTCTAATAGAGGTGCCCACCTCCCTAATTATCTTTTTATGCATCAACTGTTAAATATACTGCTTCAAGATAATAGAAATCAGTATTGGTTTTAAATATGGTCAAATCATTTTTGAAAAGGATTATTTTCTGTGAACGTGGATATACCACAGAAGTGTATTAATGATTATGCATATGTACGATGCTGCTTTAATTAAGACAAGCAGGTGTATGCCTGCCACAATTTAATTCTTATAGTCTCCAAGCTCTAAAATGATTGTTGAATTTCAGCAGTGCAAAAATCAGGTTTTTTCTCAGCATTTCTCCTTTTAATGAATTAAAACTGTAAAATATATTGAATTTCTTGTAAATGTAATGCAACTATTTAAAACAGTTCCCTTTACCACCACCCCCTGCAAAAGTGCGGAATTTCAGCCTTAATTCCTCTGCTGAAAATTCTGCATTACTATCATTCCCAAAGGTATATTTTATTGAAGTAACAAGTATAGTCCCCAGTAAGGAAAATGTGACTACCTACTAAAATGATTGTATTCCGATACAGATAATAAATTACACCCAAATATTTAATATTTGTAAAAGAACTATTAACATCGACTCACATTTTACTACTCTTTTTTGAATGCAGTTGGTGAGCTGCTTAAACCGTTAAGTCCAGGCTCTCGTTTGAAAAAAGATCATCCCTGAAATGTTTTTCTTTGTATACCTTTTACATTAAATACAAATGTTCAAAAGAACACTGAGACCTAGTATCCTTATTTTCCCTAACTTCTATAGGGGAAATACACCTTTAACAGTTTTAAGCATCCCATTTTATTTGTTCATTATTTTCCTCCTAAGAGGCTCAAGCAGCAAAAGTTTTATCACTCACTGTGCTTCAAAACAAAAACAGCATTTTAAATGTAAATGTAATCAGCAGAAGCCTGAATAGATTTTTCCAAGAAATCTTATCAGACTAAGCTTATTTTGGGTTGGGTTTTTTTTTTGTATATTTTTATCCAGTTATATATATATAGGGGAATGGAGAACATTTCATAAATCTTGATTTCAGTAAAGCATTTAAACTATCACATAACATTCTTATTATTAAGCTGATAAGTATGAACTAGGTGCAATGTTTAAGGAAGCTAACAGTGGGTCCTTAAAACTAATCCAGAAGTGAAGTACAAAGTGAGGGCTGCAGGGTTAAGTCCTGAGCCAGGTACACATCAACCATTTTGGCAATTATTTTGAACAAACATAGACTGAACATTCACCAAATTTACAAATGAAATTAAATTGGGAGGGAGAGCTAATATTCTATAATATAGAAACATATCATTATTTAAGAAAAGTCAAATTCGCCAGAGCAGGATGAGTAGCTCTTCGTATAGCACTTAAAGGATTTAGATACACTGGAACAAGTGCAAATAGTTATAAAGATGATCAGGGTAGTAAAAATGGGTCTACATGGTGATCATAAAGAATGAGTAAATGTTTAGTTTTCAAAAAGTGACAGATGGTTATAATTGTTACTCCTTGGAGTATGCTAATAAGTGGTCATAATCTGTTCTTGGTTGTCCCAGAGAAAAAGGACCTGAAATAATTGGTCTAAAATTACCAGAAGACATTTTCCAGTTGAAGTGTCAGAAAAACTTCCTAAAGGTAAGGGCATTTAAAAATGAAAACTTTTATCCTAAGAGATGGTGAACGCCCTTTGATTGGATATGTGCAAGCAAAGATTGGATAGATATTTGTCAGGGATGCTTTCATTTTGATTTGGGACTGAGCAGGAGCTTGGACACAATGGCTTAAAAATTCACTTCCAATTATATTATTCTAATTTATTATTAAAACAAAATAAACTAAACCCTCACTTTCTTGTGCCAAACATAAATGTTCCTGCTCTACAATATCTTTCGTGTTTATAAAAAGCAAAGCCCAAAAGCAAGAGATTTGATTTTGCAACTCTGATTACATGTTTCTCCCATTTTTGTTAGACTAAAGCTGCTTCTAAAGCCTATTCTCTTTACATTATTACTGCAGTGAAAAAATTGTTTTTTAAAAGGAACAGTAAGTTATAAAACACAGAATAAAGAATCCAGACAACTAATTCAGTTCAGCAGTCATAATTCAAGAACTTCATAACATCTTCCAAAATACAGCTATCCCCAGAACCTAGTTTTTGCCCTAACCCATTAAAAAAAATTAAAAACATTTTCTTTAAAAACAAATGCATTAATTAAAAAAGACGACATTGTTGCTTTTTTAGGTTGCATAGAGCTTCACTCCATGATGGGTTTTAAGTGCGACTTCAAGTAGCAATTATGTAAAGATGGACAGCAGTCATATGGCACACTGAGGTAATACAAAATCTGTGCACAGAGAAGAAAACGGCTTTGATTTCCCACCTACCAATAAGGTGGCTAGGAAGTGCTTCTTACAGAAAAGTAAGATTTTTGTCCTTCGGAAAAAACCTGAAAAATTAGCTAGTTCCTTGTCTATGTATTTTAGACTTTAAACAGTAAATCGTAGTTGAGGTTCAGATAAGATAAGCACAGACTTATGAAAAGAATTCTGTTCTATGCTGTTGTTTTTCCAGCAAGCATCTCAGCAGCAAGATAAAGTCAAGCAACCTGTCCACCTTACTGAGGAGACTGCCCCACACCCATGTTTCCATAAGAATATTCTGATCAGGCAATCAGAAGCATCCAAGTCAGTGCTATATAGCACAAGAAATGTGGATTACTGCCCTCTTGCAGTTCTAAGCTTTATCATTTGTTCTTCAAGCAGGTAAGTTCCTCGCTCTTAGCCTGTCTGCAATCTTTCAACAGCCAGTTTGGACTTCCAATCCAGGCTTTACAACGCATCTTCCAAGAAAAACTAATAAAGAACTAGAAAAGATATTTTCGACAAGATTCTGTGCCACATTTACACTCCATTCGCATCCGCTTCTTGGGTGAGCCAGCCAGACTTGCCACAAGACCAAAATTAGAGTCCATCCTTGTGCTTTCTGCATTTACTGGATCCACTGTGGAAGATATTTATCTAGCATTAGATTTCATAAAAGATGTCTCTACATTTGATAACAAAGCTTATTCATTCTTCATTGACTAAACTTGAAATAATTATGTTCCTTTAAGTCTTAACATATTACTTTAAGAGACAAAACCAGAAGCAACTTGCACATAACATAGAAACAATCTTTTAGAGCAGTGCTTCTCAATCTTTTCACCACAAAGCCCTTTTAAATACCTTTTGTGACTACGGAGCATGGCCACGGACCCCCAAACCTTAACTAAAGATTTAAATCATAACATTTCTTCAAGTCTTTGCAGACCCCCTGTGACAATATTGCAGACCCCCAGGGATCTGTGAACCACAGGTTAAAAACCACTGTTTTAGAGCAAACAATAAGTCCAACCAGAATTTAGAATAGTTGAAAATAGGAACTTCTTCCTAAATCCTAAGTCCACTATGGAAAATCGTAAGTTATCTCAAACTCTCCCCAAATTTCTCCTTTCTTACCTTGCATATTATAGTCAAAGGTGAGCTCTTCCCCAGTTCTAATAGATCGAGTAGCAAAGAAAGCAATGCGTGGCAGTCGTTCATCCAAATTTTCAATAAAAACATTATATACCTGCAGATTGGGGTTGCACTGGAAACAGAGAATGCCAGGTTGAGTGAAAATGGAAACAAATCTTGCCCTGAACATTATTGAGTACAAGGCTCCCTCATTAATTACTGCACTTACACTGTGATTAACAAAATGTGAAATGTTGCCATAATAGGCAGCATCTACTGTGTATACATCTTCTACGTAGTCCAGGTCAAACAGATAAGTAGCACCCTGTCGGTCATAGACCTGACCCCGTCTCTCAGCTTCCTCTGATGTGATAATCTAGAAATGATGTGGGAGAAATAAAAATAAAAGTCTATAAAATAAAAAGTCTACTTTTGCTTATGAGTCTTATCATATACTATTCCTCTGCATTTTTTGATTTCTAGTTTTTTTTCAGTTGCTTTGCTGTGCTGAATGTATCCTAACATACTCCAAATGAGTTTGTGTTCAGTTATCATTTTGATTAATGCAAAGACATGAAAATATTCCCAAATTCCCATAGAATATAAATTCTTTGTTTTGATCATCAAACTCTTACAGTTCAAATGAAATGAACATGTTATGTTGGACAGGTCTGCTGTGCTAGTTTCATCCATTCAAGTTCCTGTATGCCACAAATCCAGCAGGAGGCTCCAAAATATCTCCCAACTACCAGTGCTCACCATGATCAGATGTGCTTTCCACTGCTAACATATCTGAGATAATTAGTTAACATTAGTATGTATAGCTTTATTTGTTGGTAATAGCTTACCTATTTAAAAAAGGTCATGCCATTTAATGATGATCTTTAAACTATCTTACAAGAGTTTATACTAACAGAAATACAAAATGCACATAATCAGCAATCTAATAAACAAAAGAAAGTTAAATGTTATAAATAGACCTGACAACAGAAAAAGGACCTCTTGATTTAAACAGATGCAACAGTTTTCAGATGGACAGCAAAAACATGACAGAAAATGGGAAAGAGAACTAAGATTTTAGTGAGAAATTTTAGTGGTAGATATACCAAACCAATGTCTGGGTAACAAAGTATTGAACACAAGCTCTGTGTATTAATTTTCTTTCCAATTAGTTAAACCATATAAATTACGAGATCAAACATCTTTTCCCAGATGCATGTGAAACTGAAATTAAAAGATTACTCTTATGTGTGACTGTCACTAGTTTGTTAAATCATGGTTTAGTACAGTATGGATTCAGTCTGCTCTGAATAAAGAATTGTAATTATACAGCTATTACCTATTTTTATCTGGTATGATTTGGAGCAGATTCCATCTGGATTCTGAATCAACAAAATTTATCATACAGGCTCAGCCTTACCTCTCCAACATATTCCATGACAAAACTGTGCTTGCGAATCTTCTCCAATGTACGTACACCCCAGCCACGTCCATTATCTGTTCGGAAAATGCAAAGGTCATAACGAATGCCCCTCTGTACTACACGATTTGGGCAATCAATACCACAGCTGCAGCGAGAATTGCACTCATAGATGGGCATGCCAGCCTTGATCTTCACTTGGCCCAACTCATTATAGGCAAATTTATGGTGTGAAACACCAGGACAGCATCCTCCTGCTGCTTCTGACAGACAGTCTGAACATTCACAGCCTACAGCCACCTGGTTGAGAGTAATACCCTCCCCAACTTTATATTCATTGATGTAGACAAAGTCCCGGGGAGGCCCATCCAAGTCCACCTCATTTTCTACCACAATTCGTCCCTTGTGGTTGCGCTTGGCATTAAGCTCATATTCCCAATGCTGCAAAGCTCGCCTCTGTTTGGCCTTCTGAACCAAATAATTGGAAATTCCTTGATCAAGTAAGCGCATATTCTTTTTGAGCTTGCCACCACGCCGGATGAATGCCTGTTCTAGGTCCCTGTGGAATTGCTTGAGTATACTGATACATCGCAAATTCTTTCGGGGCTCCCAGGTATTCTCTGAATCAGGATAGCCCCGCCACTTCACGAGGTAGAATTCCTCATCCTGAGTAAAATAACAGAGTAAACTGTTAAGTCTACAATATTACAATTTTCCTCCTAGAATTTCTTCACTAAAACAAAAATCCAAAAATATAATCCAAGTTTACTACATAGCATTTCCATCATCCCATTCTATCGTTCCCAATTTCTTAAGGAAAAGAATGCAAATTAAAAGGGAGAGAACAGACAGAAGGAAAGTATACATTTTGAAAATGTCAATACAGGTACTCTGTCAACAAGAGACCTGGAGAAGACTAGGTCATATAAAAGGAAATAAGATTAAAACTATTAGAAAATCCAAGAAACTCACCTGGATTTTCTTATAATCGCATAGATATTCTACTTCAAAATCACTGAGGTTTTTTTTAGTAATGCCCAAGGAAGGGCAACACACCTTCTCCAATCGACAAAGATCCTGGAGATTGGACCAAGTTGACTTGCAGCAAACAGTACACTCTATGGAGGATAAGAGTAGACATACACTGTTAAAATATAGTTTACTTTCAAAAAATATTAAGTGTTATCTGATTAGTCCTGCAAAACATACTAACCAAAATAATTATGGGAAAGATTCCTTCTTTATATTTAGCCTGACATATATTACAGAGATATATAGAGAATAGCAGAAAGAATATTTCAAAACAGCCATGTGACAATACTTTTTCAGTACCCTACAGTTTTTAAAATAGAAATGGGTTAAAAAACATTTGGACTTATTTGGTAAATTCATTCACGTAATGATGATATGCAGTAAATTGGTTGTTTAGGGTAACAAAAAAATGACTCCCCAAATGACATAGACCAGTGATGGCTAACCTTTTCGGCACCAAGTGCCCAAAGCGCGTACGCACCCCCAAAATGCAACCCACGCGCGCCTCATGCATGTTCCCCAGCCCCTGCGCATGCACGCACAACCCCGTGCACTCCCCATACATGCGCGCACAATCCCTGCACATGCACCCCACCCTGCACATGTGTGCACAAACCCCGCATGTGCACCCTGCCCCCCACACATGCGCAGCAGAGACCCGAAGACCAGCTGGCCAGCGGGAGGCGTGCGTGCACATGCACAGCAGAGCTGGGGCAACAGCTCACATGCCGAGAAAGGGCTCTGCGTGCCACCTCCAGCACACGTGCCATAAGTTTGCCATCACGGACATAGACTGACATAAAAGCAATATGAGCTGTGTTCAATTCTAATGTAAGAATTAAATAATTTGAATCTAAGAATTTAAATTCATCTAGATTTTGTATTGTTCAATTTCCAAATCTTAAAAGAGTTTTATTAAACAAAGTAAATCTTGCTAGGCTTATGTTTGGAGATTGCTGCATTCGATTATTCACCTTTGAATTCACACCAAATGTTGTATTTACTTGTCCCAAAAGTGCTTTTTCAAGAGGCAACTGGACTTTCTTGTTTTTCTTTGAAGACGTTTTGTTTCTAATCCAAGAAGCTTTTTCAGGTGACGGGACGGTGGGGAATGGAAAGATTTATAATCCTTGCAGACAGCTGGTCATTTGCATTCTTTGAGCGGGGCATTGAGATCACCTGGAGGTTTATCTGTGTCATCAGGGTGGGTGTTGAGCCTTCTTGGAACTGTTGAAAGTACCATGTTGTAGATTGGTGATATGTAATGTCATATTCCTCCCCCTCTGTTGAGAATGACATCATACGACATCATCTACTGGTATCTCCAGCCTACAATACAGTCCTTTCAACAGCTCCAAGAAGGCTCAACACCCATTTGCAATATTCAGGTGACCCTGACGACACAGATAAACCTCCAGATGACTTCAATGCCTCTCTGAAAGAATGGAAATGACCAGCTGTCTGCAAGGATGATAAATCCTTCCATTCCCCTCCATCCAGTCAGAGCTGAAGAAGCTTCTTGGATGAGAAGTGAAATGTCTTCAAAGAAAAACAGTCCTGATGAATAATAATTAAACTTTAGATGTACAAGTCATTTTTTTGTACAGAGCATAACATATTTAAAAACTACAAAAAGAATTATTTCTCATTTTATAAAGAGAGAACCTAAAATGAAAGCGTATCTTTTTAGGGAACCTCTTTCAGAGAATTATTCTTTGTATTGTACATAACAGTTTTCACAACCCACTGGAATTTCCAAAATGGGCTAATATCCTAGAAAGTCTGTCAAAATAAGATAAACTTATATAATTTTTCTTAAATTACTTTCCAGCACCTAGTTCAAATTCAGCATTCTAGAATTAGAATCACCAAGTCCTACATTTATCAAGATCGATGAAATTTACAAAACCATCAAGCTGCTTTAGTCAAATGCTGTTTTTCATTTACAGAATCCTAATTCTTTTTTACAAAGGTAATATCACTAGATGAAGGGCTAGCACAACTTCAGATGGACAAACATGAGATCTGATTATAATTACCTCTAACACATTGTTATCTACTCTTTGGCAAGCTATAAAATGCAACATATCTAAGCTTGGTAGTGACAGCTGCATTTTAAAGAAAAATCTTGTGCCAGCAGCACATACGTTGAAATGTAAGCAATGTACATACATTGAAATGTAAGCAAGATGAGGGTCATTTCACTCAACTATATCTACACTTACTAAGAGATGTCTCATCAATAGAACTCAATTCACATTTAACACAGTAAATACACACACACACAATTACATTTATGTTTATTTTAAATATGTTTCTCCCACTCATTCTCCAAGATTTGAGCAGTTATCAGAAACATCCTAAGGAAAAATACTCACTAAACAAAATAATTTTAAAAAGCTCAACAGCATCATAAAGGATTAAAAAAAAGATTGTTATGTATCGCCAATTCATCCCAGCAGTGAAAGCATGTCTTTATCCTGGGCAAGATAGAAAAGCCAAGTCTTTTAAGTGCTGCTTTGAAATCCACCAGGGAAAAAAAATAAGGCTAAATCTCCATAGAAAGGGAATCCCAAAACATGAGGGCGATTTTAAAAAACACACATCTAGTTACTGCAAGATGGCATTCTCAGGATTGACATACTAAAATAATACACCAAACATGTTTATCAAGAAGCGCATACTACCATATTTGCTGTTTCTTGTAAAATGTATGAATATAAACTGAATAAAATGGTGTAAGAAAAATAAAATAATTATCATAAATTACTTAACATCTCCGTGTGGTTTCAGTTCTAAGTCTACTCAACAGATGGATGTTGAGATTTGTGGCTCTTCAACCAACACATCCACAAGTCTAATCTAAAGTAGAGTTGTTCATGCAGCACTGCATAAACTAGTGTATTCATTTCTAAAGCCTGAGTTTCATACAAAAAAAATCAGATTTTTCGATGACAGGTCTGTTTTGTTCATTACGGATCTGAAAGGTCACTCTGGAAGCCTTTCCAGCTGAAAAAGAGGCTAGATGTGCTTTAGGGAAAAGAGCATTTAAGTCTGACCGGGCGAAAGGTTGACATTATTATTTGCCTTCAGCCACTTCGTTCTGTGAGGGAAAACTCATTCGCAAAACAAGATTTGCTCCCGCAAAGCGAGGTGCTGCTCTTCGACGGGAAGGAAGCACTACGCGCAACACGTTTGGTCTTAGGGAACTGGAAGCACCGGATGAAAGCATATAAAAGGTGAGGGGAAACGAAGGAGCCAAACCAGGGGAAAAGGGGTTCTTTTTTTAAAAAAAACGAAGTAAGGAAACATTGCAGCAGATTCAAGCAATCACTGTAGAAAGTCAACGTGGTGGGCTAACTTTCGCGGCGCGAGCCCGTGGGGATCCACGCTTCTCTCACACGATCTTTTTTCTCTTTTCCTCAGCTCACCGCGCGATCCTTTTTACCTCAGAGGCTCGCTCGCGGCGCGAGGCAACCGAATGGCCGCGCCACGTACGCCGGCTCGCGCGCTCTTCCTCCTCTTCCTCCTCCCCCTCCCCCCCCCATAACGGTCGTTGCCGAATGCCGCCTCAGCCACGCGCCCGCGGGACACACGGCGGGAGGCGCCCGCGGGCTGCTCTCCCCTCGCGGCAACTCCCGCTCTCCGCTCGATTCCCTCCTTCGCCGCCTAGCGCCGCAACGCCCGGCGCGCTCTGGCTTAGTTTCGCTCACCTTTTAAATTTTCCGCCATCTTAAACATTTTTTTTTATTTCCCTCCACCCACCGAGGCTGCCAGAAAGTTTTCATCTCACAAGAATGGGAGCTGGAGGCGGACCCAGGCGGCCTCCGAAGCTTCGCCTCTTGAGGAACGGGCTGTCGGGCCAATGGGGAGCGCGGGGCCCCGCTTAGGCCCCGCCCTACTAGGCCTTCCTGGATTTCCTTGCTGCCTCGCTTCGCTTCCTCCCGCCGGGCACGAGGCTCTGGTTGCAGCTCGGCGCGAACGAAAACTAAAACTTTGGCACCGCCTCCCGGCGCTGTTCAAAGCTGGACGTGTCTTTTCGAAACGTTGGTCTCTTAAATCTTTTTTTTTCCTTTTCCTGCTCGTACTTAGGAGGAGACACGAAATAGAAACGGGGTACGAAAACTTAAGTATTCAAATTGACAGCTTCTTTTGTCTCCTGAGAAAGTTGCACCTGAGTACGAGGGCATCTAAAAGATGTAGAACAAACATTTATGCTATAATAAGGAAATGGGGGAAAAAACGGATTATGTTCACGTTACTGATCCTAATCGTTTATGAGACAGTTGGGTTTAAAATGCCAACCTTTGTTCCTGACTACATTTCCTTTTTGCCATAGAGCCATGAGAAAACCATGAATTTAAATAATAATAATAATAATAGATTAACAGAGTTGGAAGGGACCTTGTAGGTCATCAAGTCCAACCCCCAGCCCAAGCAGGCAACTCCTTGCCCAAGTAGGAGATGGTTTTAATCGCTCTCCGGAATTGAACTGAGAGCGATTAAATTTAATTTAAATTTAAATTGAACCGCGAGCGATTAAATTTAGAAGACTTAACAATTGGGGCTGGAGAAAGGAACATTTTGCAGCTAGAGACCCCACTTAATTTAATTTAAGTATTGTACTGCTGAATTTCAGTGGGCACTGTTAGGGAATGTTATATAGTTGGTTGTGGTTGCCTACATTTTTTCCTTCTTTACAATATTAAATATTTTCTAACATCCATTTATTTTTAAAAGATACATTTTTTTCTATAGTACTTTTCTCAGTTTCAGCCCAACTAATGAAAGGGACACATTGCTGATCAATACAATTTTCCCTAATATAAACAGATCTAATCAAATTATGTTTTGTTACTAAAGATACAGTAATACTTTGTAATTACCAAAAGTTGTTTGATAGCAACTTGATTCCAGAAAGTTTTCTCAGCTAGCAAAATAATATTGTAGGCAGAAAACAGCAAATAAGATATTCCGTGTAGAATAGAGAAACTTACGCTATGCAGGTAGTCGTCAACCTACGACCACAAGTCCAAAATTTCTGTTGCTAAGTGAGACAGTTAAGTGAATTTTGCCTCATTTTATAACCTTTCTTGCCACAGTTAAATGAATGACTGCAGTTATTAAATTAGTGTAACAGTTGTTTAGTGAATCTGACTTCCCCATTGACTTTCCTTGTCAGAAGATTGCAAAAGGTGATCACATGTCCCTGGGACACTGCAATCGTCATAAATATGAACCAGTTTCCAAGCTTCTGAATTTTGATCATGTGACCATGGGGAAGCTGCAACAATCATAAGTGAAAAAGTCAGGTCACTTTTTCAGTGCCTTGGTAACTGGTCACTAAATGAAGTGTTGTAAGTCGAGGACTATCTGTAAAATATTAGGCCAGTGTTGGCGAACCTATGGCACGCATGCCTGAGGTGGCACGCAGAGCCCTCTCTGTTGGCACGCCTGTCGCCAGGTTACTTCCGGTTCTTCATTTGGGCCTGCCCCCCCACCCCTGCGCTATTCTGACCTGTATTTTGTCGGTTTGAAGCACAGCTGATCGGAGTGGCAGCGTGGATTGCCACACCTCAGCTATTTGCCTTTGCAGGTGAAGATGCGCGCACAAGCAACTCGCGTGCGAAGCAAACCGGTTTGGGCACTCGGTGCCGAAAAGGTTCTCCATCACTGTATTAGGCTGACACCAGAATCTGTAAATGCACATTTCACATTCACACAGGGCTTCTCTAAATCTTCTATTTTATAACCAAAATCTGCTGGATTTTGATCACTTACAATTTTTTCATGGAATATTGTTACAATTTCAAAGACAATGGGCAGGGTATATCTAACTTCTTTGGCAATTTCTGATCAGGAAAATGTGTATCCTAACTCTTGGTTTAGTACATTTATTTTATTAGTATTATACTTTAATATACTGGTATTTATTTATTTATTTATTTTGTTGCATTTATATGCCTTGCATTTATATTTGGTACATTGTTGTTTAGTCCACCATAGCATGCTATTGCATTTCCATGCACTTGTGTATTCAGATGGGCTGCATGTACTACACTAGTCTGAATATGTCTTAATTAACTATATATGAAACAGCTTTTCAAGAAAACCTTTGGGGACAAATAAGATCATGCTATCATTAATGGTAGTGCATCAAACTGATTATAGATAACATGAATTGATTTTCGTTTTTATCTTATTCTGGAATCTGCTCAGAATCTCTGGAAATATGTAGATTGCAGTTAATAAATAAACTTAAAAAGCACTGCTCAAGCCATTACCAATTAAATCTGGCATATCCTATTTGTACTACTATTATTGCCTCTTTTGCCCTCAAATCAAAAATAAAGTTGTCTAAAGTATTTTTATCCCATTTGAAGCCATCAAACAGTATTAGCATGAAACTTGTACTATTTCCTCGAATTACAGTTAAATATTCTAATGGATTGGTAAGAATATAATCCAATACATACAGAGGGCATCAGACTGAGGAAGTCTGCCCTGGAGAAATGCTGCTTCCCATTTTGTGTTCTTTTTTAAATCTTACAGAAGAAATATAGCCAACTGGTTTCTTTACCAGCTTTGGGGGTAGATGGTAGTACCATAGTAGAATGCTATATATATATATATATATATATAAGAATTCAGATAACCAAATCACCATTGCAATTATCTGTTTGCATCACAATCCATGTTTGTTACTGAAAGTTTGTGAAATAGTACGGTCTGATTTCTCCATCCTTCATCTCTTCAAATAATTATGAAATCTTAATTTGTCCCACCCAGCTTGGTCTCATGAGTGCCAAGATCCATTTTTAAATTGTCTTAACCGACACTGAACTGGGAGTGAAATATTTGCTGGTAACTCATTTTCGATTGGTCAGGACAATCTTGCTCCATTCCTCCGGTACCATTTGATCTTTGGGTTGTTATTTCTAATTCCTTGTGTTTCTTTATTTCCCTGATCTCCCTACACACTGCAAAATTGGGTAGTTATCTTTACCATTCAGTGTTAGAACTGCATGATCTTCTAAATTGTAAAAAATTATGAATAAATTGCTATATTCTCAGCAGCTGTCTGGAAGAATTCAGCACTCTGAAACTAATGCCATCTGGCAGATAGAAAAAAAATGGAATCCTGTTATAAATCAATCTTCAAAGATTCTAGGTTGAAAAGAGGCATTTCTTTACAACTTAAAAACTAAGCTATCTCTCCAAAGATTTAAATTGTAGTGTATTTGAATTGAAAAAATGGATCTTGTGATGGTTGTTTACATTGTCTAAGTAGTCTCTATGATGCCAAAATTTCAAAAATTGAACATGAATTTACTGTGAGGAGCTAGACAAGGGGTCAGCAACAGAGCACCCCAATGCCTTAAATAATATCCAAACTCTTCTACAATTAAACTATTTTTAAATGGCCAAAATTTTATATCGGAAGAGAATGTCATGAAATTGGATAATTTGGTAATTTAATTTCAGCCAATATTTTAAAAAGTAGTTGATTCAAGTTAAGTTTAGAATGAACTTTTATTTTTAATTTAATAAACACATCCATATAAAAGTACATTTCCTTTTCCTGAACAGTGCATGAAATGAGGTTTTCCCATCTTCTCTTATTCTGTCAATAGCCCCTATTCCAAACCTGCTGCCATTAAGATAACAGTTTCTATAACCTCAGGTAGTACAGCAAAATTCTTCTGTGTGTACTAATTTGAATGCAGGAGTAGCTGGAAAACTTCTATCATTAATATGACCTCGGAATGTTGGTTTAAGGAGAGAAATGACAAATCACGCTCTCTTTTGGGAATAAAAGTATATATCAATCAAATCCACTGAAAATACTATAATTTCCAGTACATATGTGACATGCATGTATGTGTGTGTATGCATATATGTTTATATCGGTTCATGCTGGTAAAATGTAGATAAGCATATGTTTGTTGTAAAGAATAGAAGTCAGTTCCCCCTTCTAGTGCCAATGCATTCTTTTGAAAGATGTGCAAACAATTTAAATAATTAAAGTTTATTTAACAGCATTACAAGGGATTTTATTTTATGTTTATTTAACAGCATACAAGGGATTTTATTTCAAAAAAAATAAAGAGAACTTGCTTACATTCTTGTTATTCTCAAGCCTACATTTGGGCTTCAAAAGTTTGTGGGGGAAACACAATTAGGTAAGCAAAAGTTCAAGAAAGGATTGGCTGAAAGATGATACAACTCTTAGAGAAATAAATGCAGGAGATTATGAATGGTCAAAATTGGAGGGCTCAAAGAGATAGATTTACAACCTTACTTTCTAAAACTGTCAAAGGCATCCAGGTGCACAGATGAGGGAGGAGACTATGCTTAGGCCTAAGAGATTTTGAAAAGGAGGAAGGGAAAATAACCCCTTTGCTACCCTCATTGAAGCAGATTTCCTCTGCCTTACTGGGATTCCAGAAGTATCTGCAGAGATGGGAGGGGGGGGGGAAGAATTATGGCAGAGTCATCATCCGATTAAATGCCTCTGGCAACAGGCTGAAAGAAGGATCAAACTTGGTGTCAGGTGCATTTCTAGGCTCAGTCATCCCACTCATCGTCGTCATCTTCATCGCCATTGTCTTCATCTTCATCTATGAATACAGTAGAACAGGAAAATACAGTGGAACAGGGACCCAAACGTGGTTAGCATTTCAAGTGTATCAGCCCAACAGCTTCTCAGAGCTATATATGGATGTGCACATACAGATCTCCCTCCGACACTCATTTCAGTTGACTTGATCCCCATGTCTTTTGATCCAACACCAGGGCAACACAGCCTGACTTGAAGTTGAACTTCTCACAAAATGGCACTGGATCTTCCTCAGAGCTTTGAGCTCCAAATAATCACAAAGCTCTGAACTTTTGGAAACTTGAGAAATTACCGTATATGTAAGTGTATGAATCTGAAAGTAAGAAATATCATATGGATGAACACAAGACTCACCTGAAGAGTGGATGACTTTGCTCCTCTTTTGCATCACATTCATAAGAGCTCCTACCAGGCCTTCAGAACTCTGCGTGGAAGGTGAAGAGTCCACAACATCGGGTGTCTAAAATGCATGAAACATATATACGTATATTTATGTGTTTGTTTATCCATTTATTTATTACTTTTATTCTGCACTTATTGTTTGCAAATAACTCAAGGCAATGAACATACTTAATATTCCTCCTATTTTTCCCACAAGAACCACTGTGAGGTGGGTTGAGCTGAGAGAGAGTAATTGGCCCAATGTCTCCCAGTGCTTTAGTGACATTAAGTAAGGTTTTCTACTGAAAGCTGCTGCTGAAGCTCTCTAGAACCCTTACTAATAATTTGTAGTTCCTTTTGTGCTTCTTGAAAACTGAACTAGTATAAATTGATATTATATAAGTGGCAATCTCAGTATTTTTTTAAGCCTCGAACATGCTAAACGTGTGTCAACTCAGTGCAAACAACAGAGAAAGTACCATAATTAAATACAATTCCATATATAAATATTACTTTGATCTAGAAATCTAGATATTAGGTGAAGAAGATTAGACCAGTTTTCCTTTGATTTGCAAGTTTCCCAAAGATATACAACAACCAACCTTTTGTATACTTTTAATGCTGATTTTAGTTTTGTTCAGTTTTATTGTATTTATGTTATTGTTTTTTATTCTGTAATTTTACCTTGTTTGTAAGCTGCCTCGAGGGTCAAAATAACTAGACAACTGCTATAAATTCATATAATAATAAAATTAATAAAGAAATAAAATTTAAAACAAGACCATCTCACCTTGTTGAGCTGTATTCCTTGGCGTATCTGGTCTAGGAGTGCACCACGCCCTGAAGAGATAGCAGGCGGCTGGGTCCCCGGTGTTCCAAGCCCTCCAGAAGGAGGAGGAGGAGGAGGGGGACATGGGGCTGAACCCTGGAATGAAGGAGGGGGTGGGGGTGGCGGAGGGGGTGGAGGTGGAGGTGGGCCTGA
>JANHJO010003644.1:67889-79987 GCA_032468235.1 Pseudoxyrhopus heterurus | reverse complement strand
TACAACCCAATGGGAAAATTTGTTTCAGTTCACAACCAACTCGGTTCACAACCAAAGTTATGGAACGAATTGTGGTCTTGAACCAAGGTTCCACTATACTAATCTGCAGATGGCAATGCTTGTTTCCCTTTTCCCATAACTTTCTGAATTCTGCAGGTCTACTCCAAATGAAAAAAAAAACCCAGCCAGGCAAGTCCTCCTTCAGCGATTTATTTACAGTGCCTGACTATAAAGAAAAGAAATCTCTAGGGAATGAGGCTGAGGAGAAGAGAGGCATGGGAGTAATCCTGAACTCATTTCCTGCTACCCATTTTTCTACTCAAAATCACCTTACCAGCTGTTTCTACTCTCCATGTTCCAGATCTTTACCTTTACCTTAGCAAACATACTTTCAAAATCCTGGAATGAGGCAAAACTTGCGATCAGGGGAAGCAAAATTTGGAACTGAGATATAGTAGCAAGAAAGAGTAAAATACGAACCAAATGTTTATAATTCTTGTCACAAACTTGTCTATTTCACCTCATTATTGTCTTCACTGTCATTTAATGCTAGGCAAAGACTTCTGTAGTCAACATACGCAAGATTGTCAATATATTCTTTTAAACAAATCATAGTTCAAATGAATGCAATGTGTGAACTCAACTATTACATGATGTATCATGCTGGTGAAGAATGAAGAGGCTATCGTGGGTTGCTGATAATTCAGTTCGTTCAGCTCATGAAAAAAAACCCAACACAACATTGGCACTAAATCCACTACTACAGTTCAATCTCACGTAGGTAGAAAAGTGTCCCATGCTTACCAATGACTCCAAAAATATCCTTGATGTTTGGCACAAAAATGACAAGGAGGTTGACGATGAAAAGCAGGCAGAAGGCAATGATGACATGACGGATCCAACTGAAATCTTTCTTGGGGAATAGCAAGTGGTGGATGGCTCTACGGATCTAGGAGTACAGGGTGGCTTTAGCAAAGAGGTTTATGTAGAGAGAAACCTGCTTTACGTAAGGGCATATAAATAATTGTCTAGTTGGAGATTGAAGCATACTATTCAGGTCACACAACATCCTTTACTTGTGATTAGTTGAATCATAGTTTTCTCAATTACAGGTAGTCCTCGTTTAGTGATTACAGTTGGGATTGGAAAATCAGTCATTAAGCGAAGTGGTTGCTAAATGAAACTGTGACTACGCTTATGATCTTATTTCAGCTTGGTCGCAAAGTTACTTTTTCATTCTGTTGTAATTACAAACAGTTGTTGTACGAGGCAGTCACTAAGCAAGGACTATCAATATTAATTTTCTGGGCTTGATCACAAATCAGATAACTTGAGTTCACAGGCTAGGCTAGAATGTGGTTTACTAGTTGGTGGTGCAGTTTGTTATCTGAAAACATTCCTGTTTAACCGCTTTCCTAAACTTATGGCACTTCAGAGGAAGCATAGTTAACTTGAACTGGTAAAGTTCATTACTTCTTCTCCATTCACATTTCTTATTGCAGGTAACAAGTTAGCCTATTTTGCAATCATTATGGAAATATTCTACATGAAGTTGCTTGTAACATTCTAATAAACTGCAGTAGTTGTTTGCTTTTTATTATTAGTCTTTCTGCCTTTTGGCTATTTATGTCTCAGAGTAAGAGCAAAGCCCCTTGATTACTATAAGCATACAATGCAGAAATGGGATGGGAAATGAAAGCAGGAGAAAACATGGTTAGAATATTTATAATATTGTGCCCCACAAATTTAGGCACAATAAAATGTAATATAAAGGTACATGCCAAGTTTTTTCCATGGACCCATTCCCATTATGAGTGGCTTAAATTTGCCAACTCCAAATTTGACGCTCGAGTTGAAGAGCAGAAAAAAGAGCAATCACACAGAGCTCGCTGGCCTAGGATTAAGGAGGGGTGTTGTTGTTAAGCTACATTGGGAGAGAAAGATCTTACCGGGAACAGAACCACTGGCACAGTGAGGGTCACAGCTAGGAGTACAGCCAATCGCACACAAAGGATAAGCTTGTCTAGAGGGTCAACTCTGATGTAGGTATGCAACATCTCTGCTTCAACATTTCCTGGCAAGAACAGAAGGAAGGCATTTAGATATCAGATAGGAAGAGGCTGTAGAGCAGAAGTGGGAACCCTGTGGCCTGAGCTGCAGATGTTCCCTTAATCTATTTTGGAGAGGTGTCTACGGAAATCCCCTTTGGATCAGGCTACTGAAAGTTCATTCTCCCATTCCGTTGAGATGAGGAACAGAATAAAATGTTCACGCAAACCCTGAAGTATGTAGTCACAGCTCAACAAATAAGCGGAGGAAGAAACTTTCCAAACTCAGTCTTGCTGACCTATGAGATGCAACCCCGTGGCCTCTGCCCCAGCCTCAATATTACTTATGACCCTTGACCATTAAAAGGCCACTCCTCTTTTTAAGATTTTGAAAAGAAAGGAACGAAACTCCCAGTCTTTAACTCTCTTGTAATTTTTATATATAACCCTGGTATTTAAGAGAATATTTTCAGACACTAGAACTTCCAGATGAGGCTCTGGAATTATGGGATCTTTGCAAGAATTGCAGACAAACACAACTTCCACTGTAGCTCTTTGCATATTATGCTCTTCTCTGATCTTTTACTTCTTCATTAAGATCATGTAGTTGCTACCTTCTGCAAATCAATGCAAGCTTGGCTTGTTTCAGGTGTTTCACTGTATTAAAAAGATATTGATAAAATGTATAAATGGTTTAGAATTTCAACTGCCTTAATATATGATAGCTGTATATGGGATTCCCCCTACTTGTTCTTCATTTATGCTTAAAAACATGTTTAAAATCCAAATGTCCTGTTTTAATTTGATGTTCTTTCTTATATTAATTCCCCAGAGACAAAATGTTTTAAATGTAAATTTTCTTGGTACAAGCTTTAGAAATGCAACTACTGCTCTTGTTACACAAGGTTCAGAAGTGTGTATTTTTAGTTGGAGAATGATAGACACCAGACACTTCACTGAATGCTCATGAACGTCTCACTGCAAGGTCTGTGAGATATGGATGTGAATGATCTGCAGTTATCTTTCTTGTCCTCCTTTTCATTTACCAATGAAAAATAAAGTGAGGAACGATTCAAATAGAAACATCCTCAAGAAACAAATTCAGCCTGTGTGTTGCCTTTAGTCCAAAGATGGAACTGCATGGGAAACAATCAGAACAAGAAAAGTCTTAGGAACAGGCTGGAAGCAGGTCATGTTGCCATTGGATCTGACAGTTATGATATATACACATTCTTAAGAGGGTATTTTTATCCTATTGCTTGCATGTTAAAAAAAAACCCATGGCATATGTACTCCTTTTATTTCAGCTTTTGGACAGAAAAAGAAGATGCCAATGGAGGAAGCATAACATAAAAAAATATTTTGCTTATCCAATATAAAAAGAAGCATTTCGCATCTCTACAGAGGTGTGACTTCTGAAAATAGACTTCTGAAATGTTCCTCTCCTTTCCAAATATGTTCCTATTGGGGAAGGGTAATCCATTAGAGATAGCTGTTCTGAAATACCCGACTCAACCAATGCAAATGGGAATTTGTTTTTTTCTCTCAAATGTGATGAGAAAGAGCTCTGTGAAACCAGTTGAGAAACATCTCCCATCCCTGGAGAGGGGAGAAGATCCATTTTTGCTTCTTAAAAAAGGTGAAGTGTATAGGTAGCAGATATTTTTTCCTTCCATGATTTCCATGGAAACTTTAAGAAATCCTCTCAGTTTTATTATATGTTTTAATCAGAATGGATATTAATTATATACTATTGCTTTATGCTTATGCCTTGCCTCTATTATTTCCAGTCTGTCTTCTGCATCTATAAAAGGAAGGATTACAAATAAAGACAACATGTAGCCATTAAGCATCATACCTCTTGTAGCCATGGAGGTCAACCCAAGAGGGAAATTCTTCCTGTCCTGTGTATGAAAGAGAATTAAGTGGCACCCCCAATATTACCTCCTGAGAGGAACCGTCCCTTACCATAAAAGGTGAGGTAACCAAAGATAGCTGTCAGCAGATACATGGAAAACATGGCCAGGATGGAGACATTGGCTACACTCTGCATTCGACGCTTTGAAGCCCTAAGTAAGACACAAATTTCAGACCTCATTAAAACTTAATTAGGTCTCCAGTTCCTTCACAGAATGGATGAGTGAGTTGGTAGACTAAATCAGAAGTTTGGGCTTCTAATCCTTGCTGTTAAAACCTACCAGATCCTCAAGTGTAGTCTCATGAGGGCCTCCTTCCAAAGAGAGGCCTTGCGGAGCCTAAAGGGCCATGCTACATGTTTTTACTCCATTCCCATAACCCCATAACTTGCACTCCACCTGATGCTATATCCAAATTCAGAAATCCAGATTTACTGCTCCAGAATTCAAAGGCAGTTTTTTCCAGATTGCAAGCCAGAGGCTTTATTTTCTGCAGGGTACAATGCATCTTCAGCTTCTTGTAAGCGAGTCCTTCATCTTCTCCCCACTGTGATGTCCGCCTGTTCAAACTGCCTGCTAGAATTGCCCTTCGCATCAGTGTTTCAGTGTACAAGACACACAATCCACAGTCCCATTAACAATCCCTCTGCTTGTTCTTGGAATTCAGCCAGGGAGGAAAAGAAGGCCCAAATGACAGTGTTCAATAGCTGTTGCCCATCTGGGCTTTGCCATGCTTCCTTTTCTTTTTCCATTTATAAAAATAAAAAAATCCACAAAGCAGGAAAAATGAACTAGTTGTCTTTGGACTGATAGCACTTAAGACCTCACTGTTTGGAAATCCCCCAATAGTTATTGCAGGTTATGTACATTTATCCTGAGAGAACAGGGGGGAATAGCCTCCATTTTATTACCCTTTCTATCACCAGTGCATACTTTGCTGGCCGATATCTGATCTGCATTTCACAATCTTGAGCCTGGTCCATCTGGCCACAACTCTGCATTTTTCAGGTCCTGCTGCATCTCTCAGCAACAAACTACATGTGAGACATGAAGCTGCTGCTTACCTGACAAAAGACCACTGTAGTTTTATTTTTATTTTTTCGTGTAAGAGACTTTTTGGTAGATGTTATACAAAAGCTCCACATCCTGAACAGTTTCGTTTCGTCAAATGCTAGTCTCTGAGCACAATCAGTCAGGGCTATCTTTCTCAGAGAATCATGACACTTCCCCCAAAGTCATGACCACCTATAAAATGACTGAAATAGATGTGTGGGACTTTCTGTGATGATGTCAAATTCTGAGTGCGTAAGGACTAGCCCTTAATAACCTCCTAAATGTAAGAAGATGGATTTTGCTCTCCTATATTTCTTCTATTCTATCTTCCTGTTCCCCCACCATAATTGAAAGGATCCCAAAGAAAGGTATTTCATTTGTGCCTTTTTCCAATGTATTATCCTCACATCTGCTGTACCAATAATTCCCATAATCCCTAACAGAACTAATTAGGGAAAACAGACATCATAGATCACAAACCTGGAAGGTATAACACTGGAAAACTAGGAATAATGTATAATGCCGCTAACCGTGTCTGTTTCTTCTCCATCCAGCGCTGCCCTTCCCACTTTTCATTGGGAACAAAGACTAAAGTGAATCTATTTTTTAGCACTTCTTTGTCCACAAAACTCAAATTATTTTGCATATTGTCCTTCTACTATTCCATATATTCTTTCAGAAAACTCAGAACCTTTCCATTGATGCTGTCAAGTTTTCTCACCTGCGCAGCTCGGTGTAAATAGGAAGCACTTCTGGATGGCAAACGAAAGCAAAGGCCAAGATGGGGATTGCATACGCCGTCTAGAAAAAGAAAAGGAAAAACAGTTCAGTTTTTGTTCCAAGCAGAAGGTCTGAAACTCAAGAATTTCTAGATTGCTCTTCCTCATACATATATTGAAATTGTTGTGAGTAAATACAGAGAACTGCAGGTCTATTTTACTGAAAATCTTATTAGTAAAATTAGAAAGCAAGGTTTGTTTGTCTGTTTTATAAATGTATATTGTAATTTTCACTGAATTATAAATACATTACTGTTCAGTTCTGGGCAAAGAATGGAAGCTAGGCCAGAGTGACTTGTAACAGCTCTTTATTTAAGATTGTCAGGAAGGCAACTAACTCTACTTCCTGGCTGACACAGCTCCTTTTATAGGAACTGCTCAGCCAGACAACCAATCAGAAGAAAGTATCCTCCCACTCCAACAGAGGACCAGACTGAAAACTGCAACAACTATATACAATACATAACAATTACAGTATATATATTTTTACAGGAAAAAAATGGGAACAAAAAAAATTCTATCTTATCAATTGCTTTTTCTACCTCTATCAACTTCACAGTTGCTTCCTGATTTGTTACATAAGTACACAACCTGAGATCTCAAAAGCTACATGCACCCCTGGGTATAGCCTAAAAGAGCTTCTCCAAAAGTTACCAAAGAATTTTATACTTGCAGAATATTGTTCCCCTTCTCAAAGAAAATCTAGTTTTAGGTACAATTACTAGGAATAATCTGGGAATCCTATTGCCCCCCCCCCCACAATCCCAGTGACCTTAGTAGTAGATGTACTTCAATAAAAGAAAAGGGGGAAAGGCAATGTGCTATAGAGATTAAGATGCTGGGCTAAGCCCATAAAGATTGAGCTTCAAGTACGCTTTCAGGCACAAAACTTACTGGTGTTTAGCAGCAAAAGTCCATTAATTCACTTGCACCAGCAGATTTTGCAGGCCTCATATAGCCAAGCTGAATCTCCCTGCTCTACCAGTACTCTTAACGTGTTCAATTTCACTAGATTCAGATACTTTCATACTAACCTGAGAATTGAGAGGGAAGACTTCAGTACTACAGGTATCATGACTGGACTCCATGGTGCTATTGACCACCACAGTATCATTGAAGGGACAAGGGATCTGGAATTTCTTGTAAATTACCTTTGTGGTAGGAATGGAAAATGGATGGTGAGCATCAGGAAGAAGTGAATGAGATAAAGCAGCAAAAAAAAAAAAGCAGCAATTGTACACCTTTTCCAAACTGTGCCTTTTCCAAAGCACCAGAAGACAAGACACAATGGATGGAAACTAATCAAGGAGAGAAGCTAGCTGGAATTAAGGAGAAACTTCATAACAATGAAGATAATTAAACAGTGGAACACTTTGCCTTCAGAAGTTGTAGGGGCTTCATCACTGGAGGTTTTTAAGAAAAGACTGGACTGTGACTTGTCTGAAATGGTATAGACTAGCATCTCCTGTTTGAGCAGCGGGTTGGACTAGAAGACCTCCAAGGTCCTTTCCAGCTCTATTCTGATTGAAAACCTCTTAAAGGATTGTGACACGTATTTCCTAATTAAATCTTTTCTTTCTGGGAGAAGCCAGAGTTTCTGGGAAATTATGTAACTCACCGAGATGAGAAAGAAACACATGCAGGTGAGTGAGAGTCCACTGGTATAACCAAGATAACCTGTGAAAAGAAGGAAAAGAACAAAGGAATTGCATCAATCTTACATACAGGATCTTGATAAAAAGCCTCTCAAAAGATTCTACAGCAAAGAAAGCTAAATATGGAAAAGAAAGCCACCATAAATTAGATATATCTGCTCTTAAAATAATACAACTTGGATACCATCCTTAGTTCTAAATTGATACAGTGGCCTTCTCAAATTCAACATCTATACTATATGGAAAATTTGGGAGAAAGAATGCAGAGTTCAGCCTTGGAGGATGTTTAACAATTGCAAGAAACGAATTCCAATGTAGAAAACAGAAATAACAAAAGCAACAAGAAAAATGCACTTTTTTAGTATATGTTTATCAATTTGGCATATTGATGTTCAAAATTGGGCTTCGTTCGATTTACATTTATTTTTGACATAAAATGTATAATTGTTGATTGGGTATGGAATGGGTGATTTGATTTTGAATATTAAGTTTACGAGTCACGACAATAGGTGATCAACTAAATTCAAACCGATTCAATGCCATAGTATTGGATTACTACATTTAATGAGAGATTGGATTAGAGTTTCCCAGAGCTTTTTCAACCCTTATATTCTATGATTGTATTAATTTATTTAAGCATATGATGCAAATGCAAGCACACACAGGTGAAAATCTTCTGTCAGCCCAGATGAATTGAATGAATTTAGATGTATCAGATTTGAGCTCACAGTTTAAATTCAATCAAAAATCCAATTTGGAAAGTCAATGCAATTGAATTTGGCAATGCACATACTGGGGGTGGGGGTGGGGGTGGAGAAACCCTATGGAATATTGCTTTTCTGCTAATATTCTTCTGTGCCCCAAATAATTCTCTGCAACAATAGGTTGCAAGATCAATGTCAACAGAAGATCCTCATAGGAAGCAATTCCAATTCCCTCCAGTTGGGGGTAGCACTGATGTATATGCCTCAACTCATAGACTGAAATGACACAATCTTGCCTTGAACTCTTAAGGTAGAAAACCAGCAGTGACGCAAAAAAGTACATACACAGGATCAGACAATATTTATCCAAGCACGCACAAGCAGAACACAGGACAAACACTTTCTGTCACTTACCTAAATGTTTCATCAGAGCCAAGGGCAGGATGACACTAACGCTGACGACAACTATTAAAATTTGCCCATTCATGTACCATTCGCTGAAAATAAAGAACCGCAGTTGGATGAATCCATGAACATTATAGTTACCTCACTCTCTCTTTCTGTCACACACAGAGTGAACAGTAGCAAAAAAAATAAAAGAAGAACTCCTGTGTGTTTACAGACAGACTTTTTTTATCCTTTTACCTTTAAAAAAAAATCCTTTTTCATATGGACCGAAAAGCATGGAATACAGTTTTGCATGTGGATATTTGACATTTTCCTTCCCAAATTTAAATCTGTATTTATTTTAATTAGCAAATATAACTACCAAATGCTACCTACCCTATTTAAAAAAAAAACTCAAAAAAGAACTCTATAGATGTTGCCTGACAGAGGGAAGACGTAGGTGTCAGCCCCACTAGGTCAATATTACCAATGACAACATTTGACTGTCGTCCAGAGGAATCAAGGATACAGGATTCACTGATAAGAGAGTATTTTTCTTTTCTCTCATCCAGTTGTGTCCAATTCTCAGACTGCTTGGGCAAGTCCCTGTAGTTTTCTTGGCAAGGTTATTTGGAAATGTTTGATACTGTCTTCTTCCTAAGGCTGAGAAAAAGTGACTAGTTCAAGGTCACCCAGCTAGTTTTGTGCCTAAGGCAGGACTAGAATTCAGTCTCCAGATTTCTAGCTTGTTGCTTTAGCCACTTTAACACCAAATTGACTCTACAACAGTATATAAAAGACAACAAAAGGCCATTTTCCCCAGCTTGAATAATCTCCAAGTACACGAACTTCAAATCCCAAAATTCTCCAGCCAATGCAGCTGTTGCTAAGAATTTTTACAGCTGAGATCCATGCATTTGCAGGGCGCCAAGGTTAGGAAACTGCTTGAGAGGGTAGAAGTAACACTTATTTACTGATGACCACAATTTGTATCTGTTTACAATTAGTCCTTATGGGGATTTGACCAGAAATTCAGAAGCATGACAATACATAAACGAGTGAGAGTGAATGACCAAAGTGACTTGAGACCAGAGGTGGTATTCAGCCAGTTCTGACAGGTTTGGGAGAACCGGTAGCGATAATTTTGATTGGATCGGAGAACCAGCGAATACCAACTCTGATTGGCCGATCGCACAGCCACGCCCACCAAGCCAAACCCACAGAACCGGTAGTAAAAGAATTTGAACCCCACCACTGCTTGAGACTTCTCCTGCACTATGCCACTTCTCTTCTTCTTTTGTTATTTGCAGAATTGCAGCGGTGCCCAACCAATCTGTTAAGTATTTTATTACAAGGAAACAAACTCTTCTCTGTTCCTGTAGTAGGCAGATTTCTTCCTCAAACTTTCTTCAATCCTAATTACCCTCTCTTTACTCCAGGGGTCCTCAACTCCAGCGCCATGGCTCACTGCCAAGCTGTGGTCCATTCAGAATTGGGCTGTGGAAGTGGCAGGCAAACATGAAACTCTGTGCATGCACACATTCACCAGCTGCTCACGTGGAACCATCCCCTTCCCCTCCCCCTCTGCCGGTCCACAAAGCCAGAAAGGTTGGAGACCGCTGCTTTACTCTGTAAGCATGCACATAAATGTTTGATTAAAATTTAAAATTTAAAAATAAGACATTTGAGAATGTTCAAATGTTACAACCACTCACTGCCCTGAATCCATCATAATATCCTAATATGAAAATTGTGATATTCTGCTTGTAATAAAGAAATAATCTGCTATTTATAACGGAACTTTTAATGACAAACATTTATGAGATCAGTTAAAGTACTATAGATTAACACACAAAGAACTGGAGTGCAATGGTATTGACATAACCTAATTTAAGTTTGAAGGCTACTCTTCAGATCTTTTTCTCTTCCATCTTTACCCCAGTCCATATGAAAAACAGGGATTTTTTTTAAAAAAAGACATACAGGTAAAGTCATAATGTGGCTTCACTTCCACATTTATCTGCTTTAAAGCTGAAAAAAAAATGAGATAGCATCACACATAATTGTATTTTGACATGTATAAATCTACTTTAGAAATTCTGTCCATTTTACTGTCTGTGGTAATATGGCAATATTCCAGTTCAACAACTTTTTTTATAGTTTAAAATAGTACACACAAAAATGTCATAACTTTTTACTCTTATAGCATCTTGTAACATAGGAATTCTTTTAAACATCTTCCCAACTTTACACAACACATGAACACATATTGTTTAATAACCTTTTTAAAATAACAAAAAAATGAACACATCAATGACCTTAAGATACAAGCTTTTTAAATGGATATGTACACACAATGTAAATCTCCTTTAAATACAGTTGCCCCTTTTTCCTTCCAACTTTCAACAACGTATTTCTTTCAGACATGGTTGTCAACTTGTAGAGGAGAAAGACAAATATTAGTGGATTTTAATACTAACATATGGCCCAAGATGACATCCAATAGCATTTCATTAGAATTTGTGGTAAAATTCTTTTCCACCCCTCAATGGAGACTCAGGGGAGAATTTATGATCCACAAGGGAATAACTCTGTATCTCCTTCTCCCATCCTATTTCTGAGAGTGGGGGTTTAAGTCCTGCAAGCAACAGAGCATTGTGGCTTGGTCCCAAATTCTCTTGATCAGGGGAGGAATGTGAATAAGGCACCAAGCCCCAGAAGATCCATTTATAGAAGGAAAAATTAGCCAAAAAGACCAGCTGCTTCCTTCCATAATACTATTCAGAAACCCCTTAGAACAGCTCTCAAAAAAAAAAGGGCTGCCACAGATTGAAAAAGGAGGAGGGAAAGAGACGTGATCCTCGTATTCATACTGTCTCTAATTTCATTTTAGGCCACAATGACCATAAACTAGCTCCATAAGGGAAGATCATTAAGAGTTCAAGTCCTGAAATAATCGTGGATCTGGTTGGGTTCTACCTGGAAGCCACAAAGCTCACTTAACTAGATCAGACAGTAGATCCATTCATCCAATATGCTAAGTTTGATTAGAATTAATCTTGTTCAGGTTTTCCAGTGCCTTAATATATTATGTGAATCCGACCTATTTAGAGAGTTTATGTTCAATGCATATTGCAAACACAATAAATGGATCGACTCAGTGAAAAGGTTAAGCAGGTTTGGAGAATAATTAAAACCGTGCTGGACATTGTCAAAATCCAGAAAGTTTTCAACTGGAAATCACCCTAAACTTAGCACACTATGACTGAAGAATGCCCAAGGATAGCAGCAATGCCTAATTAACCATGTAACCCTGGAACATGCCAAAACAATAGAAACTACCTGTAGGTTTCTTTGTCATTCTTTTTGTAGCATTTTATTGAACCTCCTCGAATATGGATTACAACTTCCACTAGCACGATCTATGTTGACTTGAGACGATGTGAATTATATTCCAACAAATAAGAGTGTCAAATATGGGGAGATTGGTATAATTCAGCTGTTTCTCTCTCCCTCTCCCTCTCTCTCTCTCTCTCCCTCCCTCCCTCCCTCCCCC
>JANHJO010003644.1:27246-41524 GCA_032468235.1 Pseudoxyrhopus heterurus | reverse complement strand
AAAGAAGCCCCAATGTGGTTCATGACCCCCACAAGGAACCTCTCCAGAGTGTAAAGAACACGTATGTAAAGTTTGGGTGTGATTGGTGCAGGGGTGGAGGAGCCTATCCAGGACATACCCACAAACATATACACCCACACTTCTGTTTTATAGATATAATGTATTTTGTTTGATGTTAGACACTATATTTAGTCTGGCACTCTGAGGGCCTTTTGCGTGATATGGTAAATGCAGTCCTGCTCTTTTCCTTCTTTCATTCAAGCAACACTTCTACAATTACTGTTAAGTTGATTTATTGTTTTTGTGATGCTTATTAGATTTGGCAGTTAGCTGGTAAAACTGTTACTAGTTTCCCTTCAAAGGACAACTTCTTTGTCACAGAAATAACTTCATTGATAAAACTTTTCAGACAGAAGCTCATAAAAGCAAGCCTAGGCCCTTCCAGAAGCTATTAAACTACAACTCCCAGCAGTCCTAGGAGTTATAGCTTGGCGAATTTTGGGGAAGGCCTCAAGTTACATCAGAAATACAAAGGATCAACATCCACAAACAATACTATGTTGTTTTCTCTGGTCTATAATACTCTCGAATGCAAAAATGATTATAAGTATGTTGAACTTTGATATTGCCTGCAAACTTATCATTCCCTAATCCTAGGGGTGTTGCAGGTGAGCTGTGATGATTCTACATGATCTGGGATACTCTGTTTATATGATGCTCTTTTCTAGACTGAAACCTCATTCTGTTTTTCTAGGCTCAAAAGTCCTCTTTTGCCCCACCTGGCAGGCAGTTAAAATTTGGCAAACCAAGGCTCTGTTCTTGTTGCAGCTGCTGCCTACAGGGCCTTTCCCATGAAACAGAGTATGGAGATAACCAAATCAGCCAACCACAGGCATGCTCTTACCCCGCAGGAGCTCCGCTCCTACTTCCTCTCTTGCTGCTGCCACATATACAATCATTTCCTCACTCCGAATTCCAGGAGCTCCTGCCGTCCACAGGAGATCTGGTCTCTCATTGTTCTGCCGAGGGCCTGACGGGACGCAGGACCCTACGGGGCTCTGCATGCATCAATGGCCCGGTGCTGCTTTGTCTTTCTACACTGCCCTTACAGGAAATCCTGTTCTTGGAAGACACTGTGTGAGGAGCTTCCTTGAACAGACTCGGTGCCCTAGGCCCAAGCATGGTGTATGCAAGGCCATGGTCAAAATGGCATTAGACTTACTCACCCGAGGTTCCTTTCTGGCATATGGAAAGAGAGAAGGATTTTAGAATTCCTCTGAGCATAGGCAGAGTATATTTAATGCAGACCACCCTCACATCCCTCTCCAAAGCTTTTCAGGCCAAAAAGATCCAGGACTTTTTCTTTGGCAAATGAACCAATTACATTCAAGATGATAAACTGAAAGAGGAAAACTGGCCAAGCACACAAACAAGATCTTGGGGTCTCCCCTCCCCTCCAAAATCAGCCTGATTTACCAGCCATAGGTGAACTGGAAAAGTGAGGCAGTTTGCCGTACTTAACGCACTTGAAAAGACCACCAGCCCCTTGAGAAACTAACATTGACTTTAATTAGCCCAAGCTGGCTGGCCCAGCTCTCCTCACTTGCTCTCTTGGAATGATTAAACTTCCAGTTTTCTATGAATTGGAAAATTTCCAGAGAGAGCTTTTTAGAGCCAGAAGAGACACAGCAGCAAGATTTCTGACAGATCCTTTCTCAAGCTGTTAGTTGAGGGCAGGTTCGGATCCACAAGGTTGGAGAATACGGTTCCTTATCGTGCTAATATCTGGCAAACCAAGGCTCGCTTCCTGAGCCACACAAACCCCCAGGTCACATGAAGCCATGGTTTGTTTCATCAAGATTTCTTGAATAAATCACCATTGCTTTGGTACACGGAACATATGAAACCGACATTCTGCCCTTAGTAGATAGCTGCGAATCCAGCAAAGCTCATAAAAGTGTAGAGGCTGTATATTCAAGAACAGCCTGCCAACTGTTAGAATAACAAATCTGGGAATTCCAGGAGCAACAGACGCATCCCAACACATCTGAAAAGTGACATGTTGAGGAAAACCAATATGCTTCGAGCTTTTCTTCCTGGGATGGATGCAGTATGAAAGAACGGGCCAACTGGGGGAGAATCAATGCAGACACTCAGCTGCTATTGCCTGCAAGGCAGAAAAGATAGGAGGCCTCAAGTAAGCAGCTCCCTTCCAAAGTGGAAAATGCTAAAGTTGACGCTTGCCTCAGGAGTCCAGCCCACTTCCTTTTTTGGGAGATGCCAGATGCTTGAGGACAAGGCCTGTGGCTGTTCACTGACGTGAGCGAAGAACTGCATATGGCACAGGCTTTGAGGCCCCCTCTTTTCCCTGGGATGACAATCATACAATCTTTTGTACAAGGATGTGGCCTAAAAGCTTTGTCTTTAAACTGAAGAGGGGGGCGCGGAATTTAGGTGAAGGTCTGGAGTCAGTTAAAGCTCAAAGAAAACTGAACAATGAGAACTGGGTGCTGAAGGAGGCAGGCCTAATTTTCTATATCCCACTCTTTAGAGAGAAATTAATAGTTTAGGAATGCTTGTCCAATCCTTTCACTGGACAAGTGCTATTTAGGTGAATCAGAATTGGAGAAAATCCATTAGTTTTTTTCCCCCCAAAGAAAACAGTATTTTTTTAAAAAAAGAGGAAACTCTAAAGTTCTCTTACAAAACATAAGATCCTGAAGGCTCCTAGTCTGAAAAAGTATCTCCCTCTGGGGAACAAACAAATGGATGGTTAGTGTAAGTTAATTCAGGGATCTTCATGCTCAGTGGAGAATTAAAGGAGAAATCTGAGGTCCCAGTTGTGAAAGATAAATGGGATGTCTCTGGACCTTGTTTTAATTTTATTTTAACCAGCTTATCCAGTTATCTTGTATATTAAAATGAAGAGCAACTATATTTTTATGGGTGGGAATCAGTAAGCTGCTTAAGGGTCATCTTGGTTGAAACAGCATAGACATATTTTGCAAGCATTTGCAAACAAACCTGGCTATTTAGCTTGAAAACCTATATATATGTTTATGCTTACCTGAGAGAACATCCCATTGAACTTAATAGGGTTTCCTTTTCTTGACCTTAAATTGGCCTTTACTGAGAGACAGGCAGGCAGGCAAAAAGAGACGCTACACTTGTACTAAAATGGATTCCACTAATTTGTGATTGTACGAAATCTTCATCCCCAGGGATTACCAAAGCTGAGGTCGAAGAGGGAGCTGTAAGCAGCATTCAGGTGCCCTGTCTCATGTATGTCATGAGGTTATTCTAGCTACAAAAAGAGCCGTCATGCCAATTCAATTCAACTTACTTCCTGACCCATCCACAGTCATGTAGTTCCACTTAGAATGGTGGCTCAATGCCATTCAGCCAAGGGAAGATATCATTAGCCAAGGCATAAGGATCCTTGGATTTAGGGGCAAGGCCCTCTCTGGACAGCTGGTTATCTTGCAAGACACAAAGCATACAGATCTCCTGACCCAGCTTCAGAGCTTCTTGCATGCTCTGTGTTGCCAAGCTAAAAGGGCAGGGTTGCAAAACAAAAACACCACCGGCTTTGTGTCGCGTGCTTATATTGAGCAGGACTGACAAATCTTTATTAACATTCAGGCCCAAGTGAACCCTCACCTGGCGATCCTAACAACTCAACCATATTCACAAGAAATAGATACAGCTGTAATGCAGTGTTGTGTGTAAGTCACCCGAAGAAAGATTGGGTGGTATAGAAATGGAAGAAATAAAATGCATGAATCTCCATATTTGTTACTAGTTTCCCTGAAATGTCAACACACGGTATCAGGAAAAGTTAATTGGCTGCTCTTCGGCCTATCCTACTCTTCAGAGATTCGCTCTCTCCTTGGGGAGGCCTATTGGCTTCCCATATATTGCTTGTCAGGGAGATACAAGCAGATATACAATTCATTTGCTTGTTGCCCAGTCTAAACCAAATAAAACCAATTCCTGCCTTTGCACGATCTGCTATTTAGATATGGAGTGTGCAACGATATTAAATCAGAAAATGTTTGAATTAGACACAGGCAGGATCCTATTCTATCTCAAACAGTTAAGTTTGTCCTCACTCTTCCAGGAATTATCTTTTTTAATTGCCGGGCATTCTTGACCATAACCTCTCCATACACAGCAGTCAAAAAGTCAAGGATAGGGGAAATTAATTCTGCTCCTACTTCTTTGCAGCTTCTCTGTCCAGTGACACTTGGGATACTTTTAGCTCTGTTGAACCTCTTATACTGGTATCTGGCAAATGTTCCATTTACCAAGTTGCAGCTGGGTCAGTTTTGTCAGCTTGTCTTGAAACTTGACAAGCAACAGCATGAAACTAGAAATAAAAGGTAGGAAGGAGAACATTCATCCCGATAGCTCAAGGGATAAACAAGAAAGAAAAAAACATGCAATAACCATTTGATTTATTGATGGAAAATTCAGTTCTGTAGCTTCATGTGTTTAACTGTCCTTTGAATTCTTCGCTTGTTTGCTTTAAGTATTACAACATTAAGGTCAGAAATAGAAGAGTTCTATGCCCTCTTATATTTGGCAATAGCGCAATTGGGATTTTTTTTCAGTTTTAATGGTTGATTTCTGAGAAAGAGGGCGCCAGCGTTTCTGTTTAGAAATTTCATCTTCTTCAATTAAAAGCCTTAATCTGTAGTATACAGTACTCTGCTTCAAGTTACTGTATTTAAAAGTGACTTTGCACATGTTCTGTTTTCAATGTTATATGATTAACACATGATATTCATCATGAAGTTGAACCCTGGTTCAGATTCTGACTTTCTCCTTACAGTCAACATAAATAAGATTACAGAGTCAAGCTAAAAGTCAGAAATTCCATTTTTTGCACAATACTTAAGACAATATTGCCTTAATATAAAAAGAGAAAGGAAGGTACAATGCCAGAGTACTGTGTGTAGCCTGCCTATATTTGCAATCTTAGATTATTCTTTTGCTCCATCTTGTGTTGAGCCAGGAAACAACAAATAATCACAGAATGCTCTAAAATATCCTTGTTCAATTGATGGCCTTGGAGTTGTAATGGCAATACAACTTCTGAATTAGTTTATAATTTGTTCTTTCAGAAAGTAAACAAAAAAAAATCAAACCGGAGGTAAATTACTAAACCCTGCCAGGACCAGGCCTATGTGCTCTTTCTATTTGAATAATGAACCCTAGATTCATTAACACCAAAATTAAAAACCAGGTTGAAGCATAAACTCATTTTTAACTTTTTTGAGAACAAAAAAAATAGTAAAGATAAAGCTGTAGTGGGTACAGCATTCCTAATAATGTTCAATCACTGATCCAGTTCCACTCTTTAACAGTTTTTTAATGTGTGTGTTTTTTAAAATCATCCACGGACAATTTTTTTTCTGCAAGTTGTATGTCTGGTATCAAGTCAGCTTGATTACCATGCCACCTACCTTTCTTGGGCTGATATTGTTAAATTTCTTGCAAATTGATTTGCCATAGTTTTCTCCTTGCAAATTTTTTTAGTGCTAGCCTAAAACATTGGGGGTAACACTTTAAAGGTTTTGGGCACCATTTTCTTTCTTCTTATCTATCCTGTACAGAGAGATATTTTCTATAGTGCTTTAAGGCAGAGTACATCATCCTGCAGGATCAGGTTTGTCTTAAGTTTCTTAAAACTCCTTATGACAAATGTTCATCTATGTCAACTAATCTCTTCGATCGGCAAAATCAATGAACTGGGATTAGCACAGGATTCTATTTTTAAGACTGAAGTGTTCCCCATTAAAATATTAAGTATTTGTTTTGGCCATATTTTGCTTGTTAGCTACTCTTCTTTTATCTTGAAGCCACTACATTAATGCAAGGTAAGGATTCTGTGTCCTCCAGTTCTCAACAACTTAATCAAGCCACTAGGCTGACATTAGAATCTGATAACACATGAAATGTAAATTGCCTTAGCGAAGAACAACGCTGGGCTGGTCCACTCCTTTAATTCACAAACCAAGGCAACAAGCAACAGGGTTTTTTTTTTATTAAGTCTTTCAAACCTTTATCATATTTGTTTCAAGCAAGAGAGACAAAAGTGTCTTCAGGCCCAGAAGGAAAAATGGCCATCTGAATTTAACGATAATACATTAAGAGGAGATAAAATTGAAAAATAGTTACACAAGTATATGAGCAAAAAAAAAAAAAGTTTATATGAGAAAGGTACTATCAAGCATGCAACAGTATAAATGCCTTGTCCTGAGGAGAGGTGGAGTGAGGGCTGAAACTGAAAATTAACTTTAAATATCCTAAAGCCTTTCTCTGGTCACTTTCTTTTTGGTTCCTTCTTCAGGCCTGCTGGTGATGACCAATCCCTGATCCACTGAATCTTAGGAACTATCCAATGGAATGAACCTAAATGACTAGGTTATCAAGAATATAGGTTAAAAGTGTCCATTTTCTCAGTCCATCGAAACAACTTTAAACCTTAACATCACTAAAAAATCCAGAGCTATATGCAGCCAAAATATCTTGATGCCTGAGACAGGAACTCCACGTACCACCTTTCTACTCGTTTATATAGAGGATATTGGGAATGTTCTTGTGCAAACCTCAAACAAATGAACTGAAGAGGAGGATTCCTTTTGTATTACCATTCATTTCACAGGTGCCTGCTTAGGGGAACTTCCCAAAACTTTAGCTAGAATGGGTCTCCGTGGCACGGTCACCGACACCTCTATCTGAGCTGGCCAGTTTATATACCTTTGGCTACACACTTTATTCGGCTCCCTTCTTTTTACTGGAAACCTAATTTTCAAAAGGGCATTCTTCAGCTCTGAACAAGCTCGCCATCTTTTTAAGACTTGGTGTAACACTACAAAGATACTAAGACCAAATTTGCGAGCACCAGGATTCTGGCACCACCGGTTCCTAGCGCATACAACCTTCCTTTAAAGCCTTGGTGCTCTTCACAAGTCCCCTGTTACAAATGTAAAGCATCACAACAAAAAAGGGGGGAAAAACCCTTGTATAAATAAATATCACAAAAAAAAAAGAATACAATGGCAAGATAAAAATATATAGATATAAATATAACACAGAATAACGAACTTTAATAAATTAAAAGTCTTCTCTCAGGCATGGGAACAGAAACGGAGGAAGGAAATTAACAGAATTTGGCCATCAGCTTTCAAGTACCATAGGAGGCTCCAAAGATGGAGTCACGCAAAGTAGAGTTTATGTTATAGCATCTGTACACAGAGATTGGCTGATAAATGATATCAGCTGTAACACAGTTCTCAAAGTTATCAAGGGGGGAGAATTTGGACCCCTGTAATAAACCCCCTCTTGGTGTACATCTAGAAGCAGAAATAAGGCATACAGGTAGCTTCTGTATTATCACCACTATTTCTGCCATTAAAGAACCGTGACAAAATCCTTACGCAAACCTCACCAAAACCAACAAAGAGCACAAAAGAATTTCTGTTCATTTCACTCAAACTGCCAGGCTGTTTCATTGAATTTTAATAACTAGATCAGATCCATCTCCATGTGGTAGCTGCCTGATGGTCAGATTCTCTGCCTGAGAAACAAATAGGAGAATCTGAATTAAAACATTTTGTTGGTGGTGATAACAGTAGAGAGGGAAGAAAACCCAGAGCAGCAGGCAAGGGATTATAAGGCAAGGGAAGTTCAGGGACATCGCAACAATACAGAGAGGGTCTGTTAAGGTATCTTCTCCTCCCACTGATGTAACCAATTATTTTTGCAATATAGTATTAGTCAATTCCATTATTTGCTTCAGAGAACTAGTTTAGTACATTAATGAAAGAAAGCAGCAGTGAAAAATAAGCAAGTGGAATTATATAGAAATTTGGAGAAGCAATACATTTTAATCATAAACTTTGGATGGTCACTGAAGTCAAGCAATTAATTAAAAGGAGCTGGAAATTATACAATTACAGCATCACTGCCAGTTGCATGGAGGTTTGCTTGTTCTGTTCCTAATCTTTTATGGACATGAAATATTTGCATGCTTTTGAAATACAGCAAAGATTTATTTAATCAAAAACGGTATGACGAATTCTCATTTCATAGACTCTCATTTAAAGACTTTGGATGCAAGAGACTAAATTTCAGTTGGATATCTCTCTGACATAAGAAACACGTCTGTTGCATCTGAAATAATCTGAAGAAGGAACTTAAATTCAGGTTAGTTTTACTTATTTTACAGTGTTTGCCTCATAAAGAGATGAATCACAATTTAGCATGTAACTTGTGACTTAACATCTGAGATAAAATGAACGCCTCTCCCTCCCAATCAGTCCAAATTTAAGGTTCAAAACAAGTGTACACAAGCCTATCATTATGATTGAGTCTTACCTCTGTATTCAAACTTGGTGGCAGGTCCAAATTTAATCCTAAAGTAAGTTTTCAGAGCATAGGAAAAGGCACAGGTCAGGCCCATCCTGTCCTCATAAGGAGGGGGGGGAAAGCTATCCAGATTGTATACCAGTTGTCCGGAAGCTAAACAAATAACCAAGAGAACCTGGCTGAAACACAGAGACTTAAATAGCACCATGGAGGAAGCAAATCACCAAAGGGGGTCTGTGATCCACCCTCCTCCACAAGTCAGAATAAAATATGTTGCCTGCAATTTACTTACCGCTTAAAATCAGACAGTTAAAGCTAATGCAACCAATGTGGTTCCAATAGTAACTATTTTGTACTGACAGCCCTGTTAGAGATTTCAGCTGATTAGAAAGGGGTTCCCACCTGAAAAAATGCCACAGCTTAAACCCAGCAATATTAGCCCTTTACCTACAAATCAAGAATCAAAAGGTTGGCTTGGGCCAAACAAATGTTTGGAATTTGTGCTGATTAAAATATATGCCTATGCCAAATTAAAACAGAAAATTAATCTCACACATTGGAAGTCTGTGCAATAGCTATTGCTGCTCCACGTCATCTTACTGCCTCAGATCTTTTGAGGAAGTCCATGAGTTTTGTCTACCTAAGAATATTCTATTCAATATTCTACCCAATTCAGTATCACCAGCAGCATATGAAATGCTCACCGTTGGAGAAGCAGTAAGATGTGCCCACCTCTTACTAGTACTTTGAAATATGCAGACAAATATGGCCAGAGACTTCATATCTGGTCTCAAGTCAGCCTGGACCATCTAAGGACTAGCATAATGTTATCATATCACTTGACCGCTCTTATATTCTCAGATGTCATGTGAGAAGGTTAACATATGGCTTCAAATTCCAGCCTCAACTAATTATAGTTTATTACAAGCATGCTTTCATGTCAGCTCATGGTAACACAAAGGGCAAATCATGATGGAAATAGCAATTGGTTCTTAGGCAGAAAGCCCTTTCTAGAAGAAACAAAAATTTTCATGGAGAGAGCATTGTTATAAACTAGATAGGAAGCTAGCTTAGGCAACATGGAGCACAAAAAGAATTGGCCTTGATATTTTAGTATTCCCACAGCCGGTCCGGTTGCCCTCCAACATCACTAGCTATTGTTACACAAGTTGGAATACCACCAGCATGAATCAGAATGCAGGGCAGTTTACATCATGAGTCTGAGTGGATCTGAGGTTTCAAGATCACTAAAACCAATACAAGGGAGATGTTTGGTTGGCAAAAGACATAAAACCCTACCTGTAGAAAAATAGGACATAGTAAATGTGTGTAATGTGATGGTCCCAGATCGGACTATTACACGAACGGGGAAAGTGTTGAAAAATAATTAGAAATGCCAATTGTAATCCATAATACCTGATTCACTTATGACCTCCAAATGTTGTGTTCACAATTCATATTGTTCACTCAGGAAACAGCTGAGTAAATTAAGAATATGGTTTCCTTAAAAGCAAGACATGCTGTTTTCTACATTGTGGGAGGATGCACCTCATTAATATCAAAGATCTTAAGGCACCATTTACAGCCATGAGTTAGTAGTAGCACACTTTAACTATCGGTATGGGGGAACCCAAATGCCCTTTTCTTGGCCTCTCCAAAAGGCTTAGAGTTTAAATCTTTTAATTAAATATCATCATCCCTGCAATTACTCCAACTTCATAAATGCTATCCATCCAAACAGGTAAAGAATACAGGGGTGGAAGTCTTCCAGATGTTACAAAATCTCATTCACTCTAGCTAAGGCGGCTAATGAAAAGGGATTGTGAATGTGACAGGTTGCCTATCCCTACTTTGCAGACCTATTTCACTGTTGCTTCATAGGTTATCTTAAATTAAGTTCCAGCTCCTTCTAGTGGCCATTTAATTAAAACGGATTAGAAAAACCCTGCATGCCAGCTTTACCCAATCTATAAACAAAGGCTGAGGCTAAGGGAAAAAAGCCAATAGCCATGTGCTTGTATATCCAATATTACTCAGGGAAGACATTTCCTCCTCCCTGTGTCTCAAAATAAAATATTAACAGATGCAGAAGATGCCTAACTTATAAGAACTTAAAAGAAATATGGATTCAAACTGCCTGATGATGTTACAGGTAGAAAACTGACCTCAAGGAACACAGCTGGCTGATACCAAGAATTTTGCCTTTCTACTACTCAACTGATTAAAGCAGAATGAGAAACATTCTTCTAGACAGATGACTTTGGACCTAGACAGAAAAGATGCAACCAACATAGCTCAGATCTGACATCATTCAACACTGTCTTCGAACTTCAATCTCTTATCACCTCTCATCTAGTTTAACCATAGACAACAGGTAAGAGCAAGGATCTATTTTTACCATAACCCTAAAATAGCCATTGGGGAAGAGTCAAATATTCAAAAGTTCTCTGGCAGGAAATCAAATTGCGCACAGTATTTATGTGTTCCTCCTTGGTGTCAGGTTAACAAATAGTAGTAGAAATGACTTCTGTCGTAGCTCCGAGATACAGAATTTCCTGCTACATATTTTAGAGCTATTATGACAACCTGCCACTTTGAGCAAGGTTCTGGATTTAAATAGGGCCAGCTAAATCACCTACAAATGGTTAAATCACCTATTCAGACATGGTTATATGTGCAGAGAGTCAGACTTGGATGATATGTTATTGGGAAGACAACTAATCAAAAGGCACGTGCAAGCACAGCAAAAGTACTGCACACCTCAAATTTATTCTATTAAGGGCACTTTGGCATCAGGTCTCCACTTATTCTCTCTGCCCAACCTCTCATTAAACTGTTGACTGTCCTTCAGATAATTGCCAGTTTGGTTTTGAACACATCCAGTGTGTTTTGTTTTTGTTTTTACATGCATATGGATATTAGGGGCTTTTTTTAAACAATCCAAAGCTACAAGTGGAACAGAAGCCCCAGAAAAAATAAAGTGCTTTAAAAAAAACTTGGCCCAAAAAAACACTGAAATAAGCATATGAGGCATTTTTTTTTAAAGTTGAAGCATCTCTGTAGAACTTCTAACGAGCTCAAACTGCCAGAAAATAAAAATATACCATGATGGAACATTAAAAATGTTTTTGGCAAAGCTATGTGGAAGAAAAGATCCTGATTCCAGAAGGATCAGAAATCAATCTGGGTCTCTTAGCAACCAACATCTTAGGAAATGAAGTGGGTGGGAGACAGAGGGAGAAATATTTGGGAGGTATTGATTAGGGAGGGGAAATAGGAAGAACCTGGCTGCTCCAGGGTAAAATTTTCTTTGAAAGACTATTTAGCACTTGGAAGGGAAGGGGGCACCAAAATGGATGGGATATTTGCCCAAAGAGTTCATTAAAAACGGATACATTAGATACAGAAGGTGTATTGAGTGTGGCAATCCAATCTAGTTGCTCCAGACCATCTTCCAAGAGGATTGCTGAATGATTTGAGCCTAAATTGGATTACTTCACTGACCACTCTTCCACATCGATGCTTGCACCATAAGGATCGCAGGGAACCTGTCCCTACACATCAAGATGAAGGGGGGGATCACGAAACTGCAGGAGATTCGGCTGCTGCCTCATCTCCCTCTTCAGAATCCCAGACTTCTGACTGTAAGTAGTTAGCAAACAGGGCCTTGGCACGGTGAAGGATCTTATTAAGGTTGTGCCGGCGAACCAAGCGATCAAAATGCATGGCTAACTCATTGTAGTCCATGTTGTTTTTGATGATATGGTCTCGATGCTCCAAAAGAATGGCAAGGCATAAGAAGAGTACAAAGGGATTGCCTTTGCCAAATTCTTGCGGAGGAGGGAGGCTGACCAGAGCAGGAGGAGTAGAAGAAGAAGTAGGTCCATGGGAGGGAGAAGAAGGTGTATTAACTACAGAGTCTCCCTTCTCTTCCTCGGATTGACTTTCCTCATTGCCATTAGTTGAGGAGGAGACAGAATCTCGAGAGGGTGGTGTCAAGGCCCGAAGAGATGGAGCAGAGAAGGATTTAGCCATGTTAGTTATCTGAATCAATGGGTCCTGCTCACTGGTGCAATCTTCCTTCTCATCCTCTGAGTGCTGAGATCTGAGTGACGGTTCATCCTCCAAATTGTCTTCGTTATGAGTAATGTAATACTTGAATTCCCCAAAACTAGACTGCTTTACTAATATCTTCTCTTCAGCAACTGGCCCCTGGCATGGCCGATCCCCAGCTGCCTCAAAACTACAAGCTGGGCGTAGCATGTGTCTCCTTCGGATAGACTGGCTGCTGTCTCCGGGCCTGGCTGGAGGGCCCACTAATTCCACTTCCTTCTCTGGAGGATCAGGGGGAAAGGAACTCCATGTGATCTCCAGCATGCGCAAGGCATCCTCAAATGCAAATTCCCGTTTCAGCTCCAACAGCAGCCAACGATAGCAAAAGAAGAGGTCATCAGCACCCCGAGACAGGAGGTAGGAGTAGAAATCCGGATCTGAATGGCGGAGGAGAAGCTTGAGATGGGTAAATTTAACTGACATGACTTCACCATCTACCTGGAAGTTACCTTCCAGGCGTTTCATGATGCCACAGAAACAGATGAAGGCATGGGCTTCACTGTCCATTACAGCCAGGATGGGAGAAGCAATGTCACTCATACCCTGACAGTAGGAAATCTGTGGGTGGGTCACAGCATAGGTGGTCAGCAGATCATGCAGGGCTGTCAGGTGAGGATTATCATCTGAACCAGCATAGTAGGGGTGAGTGCGATCTGTTCGCAGAACATCCTTCAGCACATTACTACGGATGAAATCCAGGTCTTCAGGGTTGGTCCGTGCTTCCCATTCCCCCTTCAGTTGCTCATACTCACGTGTCTTCTGCTTCATGTAATCCATACGCTCCTGTCCAGTCAAACCATCAGGATAGACATTTAGCAAATATCTCCAAACAACCTGCAGAGACAGGATGGATTCAGTTTTAAAAGAAACTTCCTTCATCGATAGTAACTAGCTGATGGATTAGCTACAGGAATACATCTTTCCCCTATAACAAGGGGCAGACACCTACTACCAGCACATAGGAAGACTATTGCTTCAGAGTGAAAACAAAGGAAGAGAAGGTTCTCCTCTTCCTCATTAAATCTCGCATCCCTCTCTCGAGACAGAACGTTGGTTCCCAAATGCCCGTTCTCACCTTGCGCAATGAAGGCTCAACTCCACCATGGAAGATTCGAAGACGCAGTTCTGCTGGTCTTGTCAACTGGCCTTCGTGATTCAAATACGTATGGAATTCTGAGTCACTCAAAGGAGGTTTGAAAGGTTTGACATCTTCCCCATAGGACCAGCTGAGTGCCTGCTGGACTTTTGACAATGTCCGTCCCACCTGACAAAAAGCAAAAAAGAAATCTTGAGGTCAATAACAACAGTCAATGACTTAAAGCTGGGAGGAAAAAAAATCCAAACCACACATCATAAATAGTTCCATATTTTACCACGCAAGATTTTAGGTTAATTACTCCTTAAAAATTAGAGGGTTGGGGAAGAGTAATTTGTGTCAGGCACAAGAAACCAGAAGCCACACAATGAACTGATAGAGTACTATATATTTGTTGCTCCCCTGTAGACAGGAATCTTGCCAGACTAAAGCACAAACTGCATAACTACTAGATAAATACTGCAACATATTAGAATAAAGTTCATTCTGATGACTTCAGAATCAATTCTGAAAGACCCTCTGGAAAAGATAGGTAAAGGTAAAGGTTTCCCTCACACATACATGCTAGTCGTTCCCGACTCTAGGGGGCGGTGCTCATCTCCGTTTCAAAGCCAATGAGCCAGCGCTGTCCGAAGATGTCTCCGTGGTCATGTGGCCGGCATGACTAAACGCCGAAGGCGCACGGAACGCTGT
>JANHJO010003642.1:121563-133080 GCA_032468235.1 Pseudoxyrhopus heterurus | reverse complement strand
CCGTTTGCAAACTATAACCTACTGTATTAGATTCTAGCAAGCAACTAAATGTACCTAGTCTGGGATTGGTCCCGATAATCCCATAAACCATAACTAGGGAAAGTGGATACTTATTACAGACTTTTATATTCTTCTCCCTTATGTGTAAATTCCCTCCTTGGTTTTTAAATTGCTCTAATCATAGTTTGTTTTAATATTAGAAGAATCTATGATCAATCTAGAATGAATGAAAGATGTGAATCTTAGGGTAAATTAAATGCTAGGATGAACAAATAAATTACAAGAAAATTCAATAGTAAACCTTTTTATAAACTGAAAAAAAAAGATGTAACACTAAAAAATTTGGAAGATTATCAGCATTGTGTTTCTTTTCTGACACTTCCTAATGAATCTAGACATAACATACATAGGTCAATTGTAAATCAATCATCCCATCACACTGTGTAGTCTAAGATGCTCTTGGCTTCCTCTGAAAGCAGCACTATGTAAAATCCCTGATTTAAAAGCAGGGAAAAATTCACTATTTCTACACATACATATGTATTCACTAAGCATTCATTTTAATGGAATTTATTTCTACATATACATGAAAGCAGAAGTATTAACACTTTGATGTTTTAATCAAAAGATTATTTCTGGATTCATGTCAAATTTAAAATAGCAGTAAAGTTTAAAATAATCATTGAAGGTATTTTGTATTCTCTTACTTGGCATGCAAGCCCATTCAATTCAACTGAATTTCCTTCTGAATTGCTAAGATTTCCCTTCCTGTAAATTAATAATCAGATGTCTTAAGAAGCCTTCTAAATTCTTGAATTCTTGACAAAATTTCTGCCAAGTATAAAATCACTACCACACACATAAAATAGCAATCAGTTGATTTGAAAAATAATTTTTGTATCTGTGATGACAGTTCCCATTATTTTTTCCATTTGATAAAAATTAAGGGTTTTTCCCCTCCAATGTAAAGGATACCTTTATTTCTATTTCTCCAACTCAGATATTTATTGAAGGAAGAGATAATGAAGAAGCTGAAGAAAAGCAGAGCTAAAAAAGGACACACACGACTTTCACTGTCTGATGAAAAAGGCAGACTGAAGTTGTGTTTTAGTACATTAATCTTTGATGGACAACTCTTTGTGGCCAGCCATTTTTTAATTGCTCACTGGGGAAGAGAATATGTATCTTCTAAATTTAATACTGAAATATCTGCCCTTTGGTCATCCCTAATGGTTACAAGAAGTTTGGAGCTGCATATTAGCAGAATTTGCTTAAATCAAACATTGTATAAAATGCTTCTATGTATTTACAATATACTTTCAGAACAAAAGCTAAGACATTATCTAGGGACACTTTATTTTATAAATCTGTCTTTGTCTCTCTAACATACAGTGCATGTGTGTATTCTCTCTCTCTTTCTCAGGACATCACACCAACAGATTATTTCTTTTAGCAACTGTATTCTTGAAATTATACTGAAGTCAATTACTTTCAAATTTAGTATCCTTCATCTTGGGCTGAAGATGATGAGAGCTATAGTAAAACATATTTACTATAAAACATATTTACTAATAGATAAAAAGGAGTGATTTAAAGTATACTGCTATTTTAAATTATTTTAATAAAGTAATCTGTAGCTTGAAGAAATAAAGTATTAATTATTTTACAATATTCTTCTTTGACTAGTGCAGGCAGAAATACTGTATCTACATTTTAAAACAGATTTTATATTAGCTTGATCCACAAAGCACTCTAAAAGATACTTAGTGGCACTTTCTGTAATAAACTAATCTTCATTTAAATTACAATAGTTGACAGGCACTTATATTTAGGGTAGGCAATGTTTGGAATTCATGAGCATGTTTGCAATACTAAAGAAATGTCAAAATACAATTATTTTACTTATCTCACTACTGAGATAATTTTAAATTAATTTGTCACCCTTTAGTATACACCTGGAGGCAAATTTCATGCCTCACTTAGTCTAATTTACACTGACCCTGTATTAGAAAACTCTTATGTCTTTCAGACAAGATCACGAGAGGGTTCATTTCAACCATCACTGGCATGCAAGTTATGAATTAGGAGAGTTGGGTTAGTAGAGTAAATCAAAAGGATTAGAATGGATGTTTCATTGAAGGGGGAAAAATTGCTTACACTCCTATTCCTGTGAACCGTGGTGGCATAGTGATTAGAATGCAGTATTGCAGGCTAACACTGCATTCCACTGTCGGGCGTTCGATCCTGATCAGCTCAAGGTTGACTCAGTCTTCCATCCTTCCAACATTGGTAAAATGAGGGCACAGATTGTTGGAGCAATATGCTGACTCTTTACACTGCTTAGAGAGTGCTGTAAAGCACTATGGAGCAATATGTAAGTCTAAGTGCTATTGCTAGTCCATCTGCCACCTGCATTCCTTTTCGCGAGATGCTTCTTGGTTCAAATAAACCAGAGTTTGAACAGGCGAATTATGGTGATACTAATATCATTAGAACTAGGGTTAAAAACTACTGATATGTATCTGTTCTTTAATAAAGCCCTCCAGAAGTCAAATGCATGTTGGGAAAAGCAGAGAAGACATACATTCTTCTTGTATCCTGAGACTCTCCAGAAAAATACCTTTAATCTTCTCTTCCAAGTAGCAAATCAAAGGTGTGATGGAAAACATATTATCACAAATACCAGTGGTAAAACAGATGACTACCTTATTTCAAAATAAATTAGATGGCACTTTTTACTCTCTTCACAACGATGCTAGAGAAGAGGCTTCTTGTATTGCTATGATTCAGCTATCTAGCCATGCCTGTTTTTTATAAGAAAGTTGCCAACTACTAGAGGTGTGTACTGCAAACATTTTCCTTAATTGAATTGAAAATATACCAGCACATCCCAAAAATGAATGGCTTAAAGGGACTACTTTTTTAAAGATTTGCATGGTACAAACATTAAACAAATGTTTAAAACAAATGCACAATGGCTGGTATTTATCACCTAAGTTTCAATTCTGGTTTTTCACACTGAGTACTTAAGGTATGTAATGATAATAAAACATGGCATTATAATATAAAAATACTCCCATTATTGTTTTGACCTGGAGGAATAACTCAAGTTAATGCATATTATTAATAACATGCAGAACAAAACAGAAGTGGTTCAACTCACACCCACTTGGTATATAGTTTACATGATTTGCTCCTATATCTCAAATTTGGCTCAATTTGCAAATTTAATTTTATGAACTATGGTCTGACTTGCAGAGAACAATTTTCTTCTACATTACTATGAAATTGGTACCCTTATATAATACACTAGAAGGAAACAAGCAGGCACATCTAATTGGGGAAAGGTCCTCAGCTGAAGAAAAATAGGATTCCTTCAACAATTTGTTGCCTGCTGTGGGACTACAATTACTACAATTCTAGTAGCAGTAGGTGTCATCCCTTAGTGTACATGTGAGAGTATGTAAGTGCTGCAGAATGTACTCTTCTCAGTTTCTTTCCTGATTTGCTAGTTATGTCAGGAAACCTCAGTAATTTTGGCTTTCTTGGTGTCTCTCTGTTTCTCCTGCCTTCTGCTATGGTTGAACACTGCAGAATAAAACACTTCTTGAAATTTCCACCATCTCCCTTGCCATTCTCTGACCTCCTGCCTCATCTTTCTCACAATGAATTGGAAGTTCTGTTCTCTGAACACCTGGTCTTTTCCCCCCACTATTTTGAATAGTGTGGTAAATTCTCATAAACTACTACTTATTTGTTTGCTATGTACATTAGTACTCCTCACAAGTTGTTGTCTTATTATTTTATTACCTTTATGCCATTAGTCTCAGAAGTCAGTTAATAAATTGTTTTGAATGGTTATTAAATATAGGGTTATTTTGGGGCTTAGGGGCTATAGTTTAAAGATCCCAAAGAAAGAAGCAATTTGGGAAATCCTAGTTCATAATAACTGGAATAATATCAGTGGGCACAAGAGTTGCAATTACTGAATGTCACTTTGAATGTTCTTTCTATCCACTATATTGGATTGGATACTTGGAAATACTATGTCTATTATGGTAGTATATAAGCGTCTGACTGTGTTCCCAGAGATTTATTTCACGCTAGTGTTGAAGAACTGGAATTAACCTACCACAACACTTAATTTTCACGGTAATGTCACCTTGCCCAGTATGACTCAGGAATTCATTATATCTTTTATAACAATAAAACTGTCAGAGATTACTTCAGAAACATGTTTTTTCTCCCCAAAAGTAACCAGGCAACAAAACTGAAAAACTCAATAAACTGTTGAAGATAAAGTTGGGAGACAAGCCATAAAACATCATTAAAAACAGCCAAGAGCAATTAAGTCAGAGTCCAAAACAGATTCTGGAAATTGTCCAGGGATCAAACATCAAAGAGCTAAGAGGAGCCTGGCAACAAGATCAGAGGCCAATTCACAGGTATTGTCTCAGCACTGACTACTTGATATTGATGGTTTTTAAAGCCAAGACTTCTGGTATCTAGACCTTGGTTGCTGCCAATCAAAATTCTTTAGAGATAATTCTTCCTTGTAAATTAAATCTAACTTTTATTTGTAAGTAAGCTTTCATTTGACTTTTTCCCAGGACCATTTCTTACTGTTTTGATGATGATCCTGAACATATACTTACTTACCTCTATATCCTGGGATTAGGTAATAGTTGAAATAAGTCTGGATCAAGTGAAGAACCCTTGTTCACAGGATGACTGAGTTTAAGAATTGGGTTTTGTAAACTTTCCAGGAAATCAAGAGTCTTAAAGGGCCTGAGTTGGGAGTTATGAAATGGGAAGGGAGACCACCAAGGATGAAATGGAGAGCTACCCAAAGGCAAAAATCTATGCATGACTGCAACTAAATTGACATTGCCAAGTTATTCTTTTTTTCTTGCAACATCATATGCAGCCAAGTCGTTTGAAGTTGTGAATGATTCTTGTATCCAATGAGGAACTCCTGTCAAAATTCATGTATTCGGATCTTTTTTATGCTACTTTTTTAGGTTTCCTTATAGACACAGAGAGATATTCTGGCATAATGAACACTTCTCTCCACATTCTATGGATATTTTCATATTTTAGCTACTTAACAGTAATTGTGGTAGGCTGTAAAAAATAACAACACAAATACTGCATTTGCTTTTTATTCAAGTATCTGAATTTCTTCATAAAAATTTGCTTTTTAAAACATTATTTAATTTTTGAATATTATTATTTTTCCTTTATCAGTTATGATGAACTGTGGAAAGATGATCGATGTTTTTACTACGTAACTACAGAAATGCAATAAGTAAGAAATGTAGTTCCTGCCTTCCATTGTTTTCACTAACATGCCATAATTAGGGCTCTTCTGAATTTAGGAATTGTTATCTGATTTGAGTCTCTTGCCAGCTTGAAAAAAAAGGGGGTGCAACTACCCTGGAACACATCTGTGAAGTGAATCTGAACTCAATAAAGCCACAAAGAGCACAGATCCTAGTCTAAAAATATAGTTTTTAACTAGATAGTGCAAAATAAGAGTGTGGTCTAAAATCAAGCTTTCAGGCAAATACCAGTTCTTTTTTTATTATTATGTGTCATCAAGGTAGTGTCAACTCTTAATGAGCACATAGGCAGACCTTCTCTACATGATTTGTCTCCTGCTCACCCTTCAAATCTTTCAACAGTGGGAACTATCAAAACTAATCTCCATTCCTTTGGAATCAGTGCCCCTCTATTTATAGTTTAATTTAATGTCTATAGGGAGGTTACAGCAGGGGCTCACTAGTCCAGATTATTTCAAATAGGTGACAGTAGTTTTTTGAGGAGTCAACTATATTCTATATGGGCAATAGCAACAATGGCATGCATCAGAGTTTATGTTCTATAATGCAATATTTCTAAATGTTTAAGAAAGCTTTGATCCTTTCATCCTCAAGCATGTATGCAGTCAAGGCTCCTGTACCTTAAAGACCTCTTGATCTATGTGTTACGGGGGTTATTCATGTTCCAGCATGTGAGTAACTTACATGGGCTATAACAAGAACAGGATAGCCTCAGGTGTTCACTGCAATAGAATTCTCTATACTATTTACATACCCCTGTAAACATCCACTGCACATCAATATTACAACTGTATAACTGAATTATATTGAGATTTCAGAATATCAATTTTAGCACATAGTATTTTGGGAGAACAAAAAGGACTGTATCTGCATATATTCCCCTGTTTCTGTATAAAAAGATCAGAACTTCCAACTTCCTTTGATCTTTTCCAGAATTCCAAGAATCTTTCCTGTAACCATAAACATCTCCTTACCTTCCAATGTAAGAACTGCCTGCTGTTCTTTCAGCACTTCTGGTTCGTGGCTGAGCTCCACTTGCTCTTTGGTAATTTCACTAATGCTGGATATCTGTCCATTTTTATGTAAAATCTACATAGAGAAATAAAATACAAGAAGGAAAAAGGGGAGGAAAAATAACTGTCAGTATATAACAATCTTTTAATTACTTTTTTTAAGTAGAAAGAGAATGCATTTAGAATATGTCTTTTACAGTTTGGAAATCATAAAATGTACCTCTGTGGCAGGTGGCTTGATTGCAATTTGACAATTTGGAAAAACGTTTGTACATGTGGTAACACTTTCTTAAAAATTGATTCAACAACTGAAGTATGAAATCAGATTAGTTCTAAACTGATCTGTACCTCAAAATATTCATACACACTATATAAATACTAATACACACACACAATCATTTTTAATAAAAGTTTAAAAGAGAACATTAAAAACTAACACAAACTAATTTGCTGATATCAGCTTTATCAAAATGTACCCTTTCTAGCCATGAATAGCGTGTTAACAAATATAAATGTAAAAACAGCCCAATCATCAGCAGAAAGACTCAACAGATGGTATCTTTCTCTGAAACAGGGCAGTAAATAAAAACAGTCATATGCGGTACCTCTTATTTTATATGTTTTTGCATCCTGCCTTTATTATTTTTACAAATAACTTAAGGCGGAAACATATCCAACACACCTTCCTCTTCCTATTTTCCTCACAACAAGCACCCTGTAAGATGAGTTGGGCTGAGTTACTAGCCCAAAGTCACCCAGCTGGCTTTCACACCTAAGGTGAGACTAGAATTCCCTATCTCCTGCTTTCTAGCCTGGTGCCTCTTGCAGATGTTCACTTTAGCTAGTGTTACAGAAGTTCTTGCCAGACTGAAAAGGGATGAGCTGGTTTGAAATTTGCCTCATAAACATGCAGGCCTGCTTCCTCCATTTGTTCAGGTGACACCTCAATCCTAACTCTAACACTCTCTTCTAAGCAATGCCCTTTTCCTGGTGCTGACAATAATTTCAACTGTTTTTGTCTCAGACAGTTCCTCCCTCTCCTTGAGGGCATTCTCAGTTCTTCCCACTGCACTAAAGTATGTTAATTTTTAATGGTCTGAATTTGTGTAAAACATTTCAGCTACTTTAACTAGTTCATAGCACATCTCTCCCTCAAATGCCAGACATTCCAGCAAAACACTGTACCCTACTTGTTCAGCTAAAACTGCTTCTTACCAGACTTAAAAGAAAAAGAAACCTCACCAATCAACCAATAACCCTTAAATGCCATCAGAACTTAAATATGCATAACCATACTTTTTAATTTCAAAATATATATTCATTAAATTTCTATAGTAGTTAACTTTTTTTTCTAAAGAGAATGGTAAAAAGAAATAAAAAGCACAAATGGACTAATGCAAAATGAGAGATCCAGTCTCAAGGGCCAACAGATAACATTTGGTAAGATCTGCATAAAAAACAAAAAACAGAAAAGCCCTAAAGCTTGCTTTTCCTGCAGGCACACACACTTTCATATTATGAACACAAGGAGAGGGTGGGGGAAACCCACAATCCAATTTACAGAGCAAGAATTTCAGCTTAGATTATTTAACTGAAAATCAATCTAGTTCCAAAATTAATGAGCAAGATTCATATTTTGCTTAAATTTAGGAACATTCTTTTGAAATTACAGGTAGTCATCTATATATGTAAACAATTTTGTGAAATTAATTAATTAAATTCCTCTGGAAAAGTGGAAAACAGGTCCCCGCTAATTGATAAATGCAGTTGAATGAGCACTATATTTGCTCATTCAGTATACAGTGTCTGCATCCTCTCATGAACAGAAGATCCTTTCAAAAGAGAAATTATTTCATTCAGTTCTTCATTTCATTTTCATCCCTGTGATTCCCATCCCCCAATAACCATCTCATTAACAGCAGTTACACTCTTCATAAATAGAATCCAGAACTGGCCAGTTTTCAAAGCCTGGAGCCAGACAAGCCTGCTGATGAATATGGATATATCTCCTTCCATTTCTAATCACCATCATTCCCAACATTCTTCAGGACAGACTAAGGTCCATTCCAAAAATTCCACATGCCAGGCCCAATGATACTAATGCTAATTTTGCTTTATACTATTAAAACCTTCCATACTGATTTTATTAGACATTCCTAAAATAAGATAGTTCCAGTTGTCTCAGCTGGATTAAACTAAACAGCATACTAAAATATTTTTCTATGTTCTTAGATGACTCAGCATCACAATGCATTATAACAATTAAAATTCTTTCATCAGAACTGCCTTAATCATTTCAAAGTAGATCATATCTATGCATTTTATTCTAATAGTATTTCTCCATGAATGACAAAAATAAAAATGACTAATATCAAATAACTATCCTCATCTGAAACAATAAATCCCACAAGAATATCATTTTGGTCTTTTCAATGTAACACTTCTGAAAAACTAAGCATTTTGTAGAAGCCTCAAAAGATGCAACCAATCTACCAATATGACTATTAATCAATAACAACAAAAGCATTAGAGTCAAGATGAAACAAACCCTATGGTGAACAGAATCACCTCTCTTCCTCCTTGGCCTACTGAGCAGAATGTTTTGTTTGCTACAGAAGACTTAAGTTAAATAGGTAGGCAGTTAGGTAGAGAATAAAGCAGTAGGAAAGAAAGCAGAAGTGTATTTTATACCCTCAAACCTCTCTGATGGTAAATTGAGCATTCTGTTTAAATATTCCCACAAAATATTTAAGTGAGGTTAATCCTATGAAACAGAGTCTTCTACTTTAGACCTTAGCAACACTTTTTAATATATGCATAGACAAGACTTGAAGAGAAATGCTTTAAAATTCTTATTTTATCATTAAGATTGCTGTCTGATACAAATATATAGTAGGAAGCCTACTGAATACAGCAGCTCTATTTAGTTATTTAAAAAAATGGAAAATAAGTATTTAAACTGGAATATTTGAATTTTTATGTGATTTGTGGGGAACTTGTCTATTTTCCCCCCCAACGCTTTCAAGTCTCTGGTCAGAATTACATTTGTTTTAGAAGTTCTTCACAGATGCGATTTGTCATATTCTAAAAAGAAGGTGTTTTTATTAGCACCATTCTTTGAAGCAGAAAATCCCTTATATTTATAGTACACTAGGATTCATTTAGGAAGCACTAGTTATATACTACTATAATAGCAACAGTAGAGGCAAAGTCCTCAAGTTTGAATAATTACATTACAAAGTTCAGACTCCCCAAGCAAAGGTTCAAGGCTATCAAATTTAGATCTTGTTCCCTTCTCAATTTCTCTGCTGTGATGTGGTTTTACTATTATGCCAGTCTCCTTTATTGTTTTATAAAAAATAAGTTTGCCAGTTCAACATTAAATAGTTCAGAAATATACTTAAGTTATTTTTATGTATAAATACACACACACACACACACACATCCATGTGAGTAACCCTTACTGATATCAGGTTCACCTGTTCTTGGCATCTGCTTTGTTTATGTCCAGGTACTCAGGTCTTCCCATTAAAAGAAATTATTCAATGTCCAGTGTTGGAAAGGGAGATGAAAATTTCCTCCGGATCTCTCAAGTGCATGAGTAGTATACCCAACCCATACAGGAAATAAAATAAGAAGCATTAATTATATATTTTCTACTATCACATTTATGACTTGGCTGAAGCTTAGCATACCTTGTTTTTATACATAGCATTTGTTCTACGCTTGCTACATCTGCCTAGCAGAGAGACAATGCAGCAAAATGAAGGGTAAACACAACCTCAATGCTTTTGTCAATGGCTGTTGGGAATCTGGCATAGAGCTTTTTGCTTACATTTCCCTCATTAAGCAGCAAAATATTTATTTTTCATCCAAATGCTTACAAAAGAGGCCCCTTTTTTGGAGAAAAACTAGAGGGTGGAAGAATATTCCCTTGTACACTATATTCCTCTTCTCTCCCTCAAGAAATCCTTCCTTGGCCTTCTTGTACAAAATTTGACTTCCAAGATATTTGTGTAGCCTCCAATTCTAAACAATCAGTACAGAAGATTGTCTTTGCTTTGTGAGTTTCCTCTCAGCACAGGATAGGAGAAGAGGACAAGAAAGAGTACAGAATTAGACATAAGACAGGTACAGCATCATTTTCAAATGTCTCAGTTCCTCTTCTGGGACTGTACAATGAATGACATCACTGAGGCAATTTCTGTTATAAGAAAATTGTTGTTTTCAAGCACTTATAAGACTACTGCCTAGTTCCTGCCAATGTCCAATACTGCTTCCAACAAATGATCAGGGTAACTGATTCAAGAGTAATATGGCTACAGATTAAATGATGCTGCTGATAAATCTTTGGGCACTTTGTAAAATAAAATCTAATCACAAGTAACGAAGTATGAAGCTGTCCAGCAGTATAATAAAAAAAACGTATCAGGTAAAACCCAAACTTTTTATATTTTAAAATTAAAACATTTAAAGGCCCAGGTTAATAAAATTGAATCCGATGTTGCATCAAGGAACTATAAGGTAGTATCAAGCATGTTTCTCTAGAAAAATTATTCAATAGCCAGAGAAATGGAAAATGTTTCCAATTACCATTATATTTATTCCTGTATTTCAAATATTCTGCTGCATTCATTAATTCCCACATCCATGTCATCCATAAGTCTTTGACTTTGTTCAGTAATCAATCATCCACTATGTCAAGGGTCCTCAACCCCCGGGGTCTGTAGACCGGCATTGGTCCATGGCATGTCAGCAACCGGGCCACGCAAACAAGCAAAGCCCCATCCATGGGATGCAGGCAGCTTTTTCCACAGAACCAGTCCCTGCTGCCCAAAAGATTGGGGGCCTCTGCACTATGCTGCTAAAAAAAAAAAAAGCAGGACACATAAAAATATACAGCTATTTATCTTCTAAATATCCAGAGCAGTGCTGCATCATTACAATTACAGTGAAGTGGAGGCAAAATTTGACATTGATAAAAACATAGATTCCATAGCAGTAGCTGTTTTAATAAACAGCTATTAACAAAACCCCTACTAGATGGAGCTGCAGTGGCTCAAGTGGTAAGAGCGGAGTACTGCATATCAGCAGTTTGGCTGATCGAATCCCATCAGCTCCAAGGTTGACTCAGCCTTCCATCCTTCTGAGGTCGGTAAAAT
>JANHJO010003642.1:96654-107890 GCA_032468235.1 Pseudoxyrhopus heterurus | reverse complement strand
CCTTCCAGGCAAGCCTAAATAAAGAGCTGTTAGAAGTCACTCTGGCCTAGCTTCCATTCTTCGCCCAGAATATAACAATTTTAAGCTGTGACAAAGAAATACACCTCCTAAATTGAGAACTGGGAATCATGCATGGCATAAGCCAGCATTGTTTTATTTTAAATAATGTTTGCAAACATATTATGGGGTTGCCAGATTAAACAGAAATTCAGATCATCCCAATTACGTTAAGTAACACTAATTAGTTTAGACAGCATATATGAATAGCTACCGAATAGTTGAAACAAACAAAGCTAAAAAAAACTTGTCCCCATTTGAAGGATGATACACATAATTACTTCTCTGCATCCAAGTGGGATTTGTGGTTGTTTCTCAAAGATCAGCTCCTCAAACCTTATAGCATCCTGCCATGAAACCTGAAAGGAAGTGTAACCACAGATACAGGTAGTCCTCGACTTACAGCCGCAACTGAGTCTATTGCTAAGCAAGAAATATGCTAAGTGAATTTTCTCTATTTTACGACCTTTCCTGCCGCAGTTGTTAAGTGAATAATTGCAGTTATTAAGTTAGTAACACAGTTGTTAAGTGAATACAACAAGCATTGTCTTTACTTGTCAGAAGATCCCAAAAGGTGATTCAATAACCTTGGGACATTGCAACTATCATAAATACATTCCAGTTGCCAAGCATCCTAATTTTGAATATGTGACCACAGGGATGCTGCAATAGTCCCAAGTGTGGAAAACAATTATAAGTTCCTTTTTTCAGTGCTGTTGTAACTTTGAACAGTCACTAAATGAATGGTTGTACATCAAGGACTACATGTATTTGAGAAAATCTGGGGAAAGTAATAAGCAGACAATTGTTTCCAGAATAGTGAGTAAAATACTATTGCTACAAACCAATTCCCACAGCTAATTTATACTAAAGATTCAAATATTATCTTCATTATTATTGCTATTTGTCATGATAGGGTTGCTATTGTGGAGTATTATATAGGCAGCATCCACTAAACTTTATGTTATGAACTTTCCATATATTGCAGACTATACATCATCTTTATCGTATTTGTGAAAAATGCAGTCTAGAATTTACCAGTCAATTTGCTCCATTAAGCTGGTGGCAAGACCTTTATACCATTTAACACTTTTTTGTGTAACTTGACTCCTAATTTGTCTTCTTCATTCTGCAAGTAAAAGAAGCCAAGCATATTAGACTAGGTAAGTACAATCAAGGAGCAGATTAATGCATTTCTGAGATCCATACAAATCTAGATGGAGTTTTATGATGCCAAAATGGGAATAGCGTTCTAGCATAATTTCAGCTACAGCCAATATTTTTCAAAAATATCTATTGGGATAACTAAGAGATAAATCTAATAAACCAATTAGGCTTAATTTAAAATGGAAATACAAGTTTCTGATCTTCTGGTGGTTACTTCAAAGAGCAGAACACAAGTCAAAGCACTCCTGTTTATTTAGGTCAGGGGTTTCCAACCTGTGGGTTGCAGCCCACTAGTGGGCCGTACCGGACCATGGAAAAGGCTGATGAGCGCAGCACGTGTACATGCCGCTCATGCAAATGGAACTGTATGTGCACACGGAACCATCCCCTCTCCCATTCCCACTGGTCCACAAAACCAGAAACATTGGGGAACTCTGACTTACATGACATCAGCTTATGGCATAGTATGATGTCTGTTAGTCTAAATTCTCATTTCTTCTCTTTGTTTCAGGGTTACTTCTCTTATTTCATTCAACTGATAAATTTCTACTTTAACAAAGCAGATTTTTCATTTGTAATATATAAAAAGAATGGTTTTATTCTTTAAACAAGCTTAACTATCCTAACACCAAGGGTGAATCTCTTGTATGTAAAACTGTACATATAATCCAATCATATCATATCGTATCAAGCACACTGCAGAGGAACTAGGGATGCACCAAAACTGCACCTACTTCCAGGGACTGAATTTCTGATTCTCCAAACAGTTTGCTCCAATCAGATCACCACAGGGGGAAATCATTCGGACTCATTCCTTGGATGAAAAGCAAACTAAAACAAAAATAAAGCTCCCTTCATTATCTACATGGAATTTAAATTCCTCAAACTTTACCTTTTATTAGGCTAGTCCAACATTTACAGAAAAGTTGGATCACTATGGAGATGCAATGGTATATGGATTCTGGACAGCAAAAGAAGTGGAGAGGAAAAATGTGTTCAGTCTTGTAAGATTCTGTTAATGTAATCTTAAAAAATAGAGCTAATATTCATAGTTGTATTTCTTGTCTGGACTACCTTGAAGGGCTAAGAGGGATTATGTATGCCATAAAGGAAGGATGAATTGGTTGGTTGATAAGAAGTGATAAAGATGTTTATAGGTAACAAAAGTGTATGTGTCTAAAAAAATAGAAAAAAAATAGAAGCTTATTTAGAAGCTTCTAGAAGATATCTTATTTCAATGATGAAAAATGGAGGGGGGGAAGATGGGATGAAATGTAAAATTAATGATCTATTTTCAAAGATCTTTCCATTCTAGATTGAGTGGACCGCAAAGATTACCCTGATCTGAGGAAAACTTATTGATCACTGAATCTAATTCTCCTCCTCTTCCCTCTCTTCTCCACCATCTCATTTAATGGAAGTATCCACTTCTGTCTTGTCACGATCATCATTAGTAGCATATGATCTTCCAGAGTAGAAGTTTAGAAACAGACCTGATCTCTTTTGATTCTGATTTAGAGTAGTGCTGGTTGGACCTATCTTTATTTTTAAGGTATGTCACACACTCTTTCAAATCCTAAATTCCTTGGAATCTGTTCAAGTCAAATGCTCTGCCCTTAATAGAAACTATTTCTGTTTAAAGATGATATATGCAGACTAAAGGTAAGTGCTACATTACTTTGTTCCATTGCAACTAATTGAGCAAAAATATAATATTGAAAGGCTAAGCAATTACACCAGCATTAATTATTAATTTGCTATTATGATTCTAATGTGGAAAGCAATATACTTTTATATTGTGGTCAGATATGGGGATTAATATATGAGACTGCAATTTTGCATATAGTTACCCAGGAATAAATTCTTTTTAATTCAATACTTGTTTTATATAAAATTGCATAACTTTTGATTTTGACCTTAACTGAATTAAACACTGAACATTAAGTAGCAACCAGTATGTGCCCCATTCCTCAAAAGCTGGATTTCTCGCTGTGCTAAACAGGTTAAGTCACAACGAATTATGGGAAGTCTTGATTCCAGATGGAATATTAAAATTAAATTGTGCAGGATTGTATTATCATGGACAGATTTTGAAAGCATCCTTGCCATTCCTAATTTCCAGGAGCAGCAATTCAGGAAGAGATATGGGCAAACAAATTTCCCTGAAATTCCTGCCTAGTTAAGATAACTACAGTACAATAAACTGTAGTCTTTCTCAGGGGTGTCAAACATGTGGCCTGTGAGCCAGATATCTGGCCCGCGCAGGCCACACCCACCCCGCCCCACAAAGGCAAAAACAATCCCGATACGGCCTGCGATGTGATCAGGTTACTCTTCAAGCCCAGTTGCTCTCTGGCTAATTCCGGCAAGTACTTTTCAGGCCTGGATGGCTTCTGACCCGACCACAGCTGGCTTGACCTCCTGGCTCCTCTCCCAGCATGAGTCCCATCACCCGACACCCATCTGTGGCCCCATGCATCCCCCTCCCCCTGCGCATGTGTGGCAACTCCGAAACGGCGCGTTGTGGCCACTTTGAATGGCCCGCTGTCTCGGATGTTGACAACTGAATTAAAACACAGAAGATATAAAAGAAGTTAAAAATTATCTGTGGAAAGTGGTATGGCCATTCCACACCTGGCATATTTTAAGATCACTTGATACAAATTGCCTATTAACATATATTATTCCAATATGACGGTGGAATATGTTGTACAAAATATGAGATATACTGACATATTTTAGTGATTCTATATGGAGAACCTAAGTGATAAATTATTCTACAATAGAATGTTCTGTAATAATTAGCACATCAAATAATTATGTGATCCTGTGCATTTAGAGCTGAGCTACTGTAAATAGGTGTACTGAGCATTTCTAATATCGGTTTCTTATGTATCCTTATTATACACTTCCATACTACATCCAAGCAGAAAGTACTAAGAAACATTATGTTTGGTATGATGGTCTGAAGCATTCCTTTCAGGACTATTGATAAAATCTTATTTCAAGAAAGTTCAAAAAACTTTTTAATAAGTTTTTTAGAATTGTATTATGGATAAATTTGCTGATGATATGGCACTCTGCTTGCCAGCAAGTTTATATAATTTATCATTATTAGATATTAAATTCTCTTTCTTAACTTCCTATTCCATTCTAGGCAGGGTAGGCTATACAAGTGACTCTTAAGAGTTCACTGGACCAAGTAAGCAGGATGCAAATTGAGACACACAAGGCAACCTGTTTCTCACTGGGGATCATAGATGAAGCAAATAGTGTCCCTGAAAGTATGCCTTTTACTTTCTCCCACATAAGTGAAATGATAGGTATACTTGGCTGCAATTTTCTCATTCAGGCAAAGGTTGACCACTTCCAATTTTCAATGGTTGTTTCTATCAAAAGTAATTACAGGTAGTCCTGTACAACAGTTCATTTAGTGACCAATCAAAGTTACAACGGCACTGGAAAAAATGACTGTTTTTCACACTTATGATGCATTGCAGCATCCCCATCTTCAATGATCAAAAATTGGATGCTTGGTAACTGACTCATTTATGATGGTTGCAGTGTCTTGGGGTCACGTGACTGCCTTTTGTGACAAAGAAAGTCAATGGAAAAACCAGATTCACTTAACAATTGTGGCAAGAAAGGTTGTAAAATGGGGCAAAACCCACTTAACAAATGTCTCACTTAACAGCAGAAATTTTGGGCTCAGTTGAGGTGGTAAGTCAAGGACTACCTGTATGTTGTACATCCAAAGCAAATTGGCTAAAGGTGGACTTTTACTCTTATTTTTCAGGATTTGAAGTAAGACAAGTGGGTGGTAGGGTAGAAGATTAGGCAGATGACCAAGAATTTCCCCTTTGAAAACTCAAAACACAATTTTCAGGTTTGATATAGAGAAAGTCTCTGACATACATGCTCTATTTGGAAGAATAGATACCTAGTAGATTTGGCAGACAATTTGCTTTGTCTGAGGGAATGTTTTCCGAGGATAATGGGAGACCATGATGGAATGACTCCTTAAACCTTCAAACTTGAAAGTTAGCCATTTTTCTGAGGTATAAGATTTAGACTTTCATGCAATTAACTGCAACATTTGAATACACAAACACATGCACATATGTGTGTGTGTGTTTGTATGGATGAATTGCTGCCTAAAATAATTTATTTTTTAAAATTATGACCAATTCTTTTTCTCATAGAGGATGAGCTAACTGCATAGCTTTTTTTTTTCGCCTTGACATCATGAATCCACATTGATACAAACTTTAGATACTTCCTGGAATTAAAATTCAAGGGAAATTGAAACACAGTAAATAGTTTCATACTTTTCACACAGTATGTGAAGGGGCTGGTTTGACCTCAGCAGTTTTTTTTTTTTTCCTTTCCCAAGCTTCAAGCCAATGTTATTTTATCATTTGGGGCATATACTTCCGATACATTTAATCATTTCAGTTGTCACATTTTTGCAACTAAATCACCTCTTTCACCACCAGCCAGAGAAAGCATTTACTTTCTCTTCTTTTTCTTTCCCTGCTGGCTTGCTTTGTAAATTGACATTAGAAAACTTAGTTTCAACTTATTAAATACTTTGTTCCATTTCATTAACAAAAAAAAATACATATTCCCACAGAGAAACACTTTTTAAACTTCTGTCAACAGTATGCATAGAAGGGCTAACTATGGAAAAATTGCTGGGAGTTAAAACCCAAGGCACAAGGTCAGAAAAACAAAGTCACTAGCAGTTCTTAAGCTTTTGAGACACCCACACATTAGATTAGGGAAAGAGCAAGTTTGGAAAATTTCATCTATAGTTCAACACAAGTGGCTTTTTTTTAATTATTTCAAATAAACTAAAACGTTGGACGCAAACATATTATTAATCTTTAAAGAAAAAACCCTATATCCTGGGAAAATACCACAATGCAAGAAATAATTTCTCTTTAAGAAGAACGCAGTAAGGTTTTTTTGTTGTTTTCTTTCGTTTTATATATTTATATATATATATGCTTTCCCAATTCAAAACTGTCCAAACCATTAGACTGTACCGCAAAAGCTCCCTGAGGAAAGCGTCCGTCCCTTCCAGTTATTATATTGCTTCCGGCAAGAGCTCGGATCTTCTGGGAATGTTCATATAGTAAGAGAAACTGCAGGCATTTTATTTGCTAATGCAAACAAAAGGTACGCAGCACAGCCCTGGACAGCCCAAGCGCGCTATTCCGCGCACGTGGTTGCAAGGCGATACTGGGGCGAGAAAGGGGGAAAAGACACTTAGCAAATACAGCGTGAGAGGATAAATCAAACGCGGTGCTCAAAAGGCACAAGTTCGCTTTGTTTCGCCCCTCTCGGTTTTGGCACCACTCCCACCAGCATCCTCCGAAGAGGCTGCAACTGCAGAAGCCCGAGGCGAAGGCACCACAAGGCTGACTGCAGGACTGCAGTCAGGAGGATCTTGGCACACAGCAACCTCCCCCCTCTCTCCGCCGCCGCCGCCGCCACCGTCCGGCCATAGGGTGGGGTCTTTCCACACACGCCACCCCGTCTGTACCATACCCACAAAAAGAAAGCGACGGAAGCGGGAAGGGGGGGGGAGAGATGCCCTCACTCCTTCTCCCTGGGGTGTAAGTGGGGGAGAGCGGGAGAGAAAGGTGCGAAAGAAGCCAGACAGTGCAGGACCAGGACGCCCTTCATCACGCTTAGGGAACGAGGCATGAGGTGAGACCGGGAGGGAGGCGCCGGAAGGCCGCACCTCGCGTGGGGCCCGGCTAAAGCGCCCTGGCTCCTACTCCTGAGTCTTAGCGGCGGCTGGGGGAGGAAGGGCTTCTTCTGACAGACAAAAGGTAGGAAAGAGTTTATTACTGCGGAGGCGCCGGCTACGCAGCGCCCTGCCTCAGGAGAGCCGAGTAGCCGCCGCCACCGCAGCAGCAACAGCAGTAGCAGCCGCCGCCGCCACGCCCCACCTAGCCAAACTTCGCCCCCTCCCCCCACGAGAGGGAAGGATGGCAATGGGGGAGGCAGGTGCCCGCGCGCTCCCCGACAGGTGCTCGGGGCTCCCCCGGAAAGTTTGCGCGCGAAGATGCGAAGCGGAACGTCCTCCAGAAAGAGCTGCTACGCCCTCGCCAAACTGGCAGCCTCTTCCAGACACGCGCCATGGGACAGCGACTCTCGTACCTTGGAGGAGTCCTCCGGCTCCTCGGCTTCGGCCACGGCTTCGGTTGGCGTCCGTCCCCCAGAACTCCCGGGCTGGGAATCTCCCGCTGCGGTGGTCTCATCCTGCGGGCTCCGCGGTTCCGTAGAGCTCCCGGCTCCCATGTCTCTCTCTCTCTCTCTCTGTCTCCGGCGTCCGTTTCTCCAACCCCTCGGGCTCAAGAGGGTCGCGACGCTTTTCAACCAAGAAAGAGAAAATAGGCGCTAGCAATAATAGAGCTGTCCAGGCAGCTGCGCTCTTCGGCTCCTTAACTTCAGCTGCTCGGGAAAGCGGTCAGGCTGCGACTGAACCAACCCAGGAGGTTTCTGCAAACTCCTTTACGAAGAAAACTGCCATTCCCTCATTGTTATTAAACTGTGTTGAGAGGACAGTAGTTGAATCCAGACATAGGCTAGAATACTGTGTAAAATAGACCTATTCTACGAGGCTTGTGAAAGAAAGGAAAGGAAAGGAAAGGAGGAAAGGGAAAGGGAAAGGGAAAGGGAAGGAAAGGTTGTAGTCCAACCCTAAAAAATATTTGGTCCTTAAAATGTTAATTATCTGCAATGTTATTAATACTGGTGTACTTTATGCAGTTTTTCTATAAGTAAAGCATAGACGGACTGTAAACATTTCCAACATTTTAATTAATCAATAAATTGGATACATGTTTTGGGAAGTAATTATATATGTCCTTGTCATCATTTGATGTGTAAAGTTTAGAGTATATTTTTGGAAGATAAAGCTGTAGTTCTAAATTACATCTAGTGACACCAATAGGACCTGATTTACTAACCTACAATAATGTGGATATATGTCTACTGATTCCCCTAAGATAAAATTTAATAAATTTTTAAAGACAGAATAATCTCTTAAACTTAAACCTAAGGACAAATTTATACACAATTATAAATTCTACCGTGTAATTTGTAAGATTCTTTGTTATAAAATCAACAGAAAGAGAAAAGAAATTAATAAAGGTCTCAAACTTCACTTATATCAGGATAAATACTTTTTTCTTAATTTTCTAAATAACATAAAGAATGGTTCTTTATCTTATTTCCAAGATCAGGTTAAGTTACTATTGTTTACACAACCAAGTAAGGATCATGGGATTGTGTGTTCCAATAGTGAATTAATTTAACCTTTTTTTTCTTGACAGCCTACTTAACAATAAATATTGCTACATATGAAGCACGTTTTATCTTAACTATTTGTGAAAAATGAAACCACTTTAAATATAAAATATGACTTTGATAAACATGTTTAAAAGTGATATTTTGGGGATTTTAAAAAGGAGTGTCTTTTTATAAATATTAAAGAACAATTATATCCTTGCCAGAAACCGACCATAAATACCATTCCTTTGGCAGACAAGAAGGCCCATTACTGGGTAACATCTATGGATTATTTTTCAGAATTGATGCTCTACTAGTGGTGCTAAGGGGAGCAACCATGGATTTGTAAGATGCAGCATATCCACAATGTTGGCCCCAAACCATGATAATTGTGGAACTGGTGTTATTTATTCCCCTAGAATTAGTGAAAAAGGAAAATGAAGCATTATTTTTTCCCAATGATAAGAATGATGCGTTTGACAAAATAAATATTTTCCTCATTACTGGTAGTGATTAAAAATATTTTTGTATTAATAAATAGTCAGTTTGGAGAGCATGAGTTCTAGTCTTCTCTTAGGCATGAAAGTTGTTTGGGGGACTTTGGGCTACCCAGTCTTTTAGTTGAATCCATCTCACAGGACAATTGTTCTGGGGAAAATAGAAGGCAGGAACTTTATGTATACTGTCATGAGTTGGACAAATTAAAGGTGGGATATAAATGTAATAATCATCGTACCAGGTCTCCTAATCTATTTTTACGAATTATTTCATTCGGTTCCTGAATTGAAAAATGTCCCCAAAGTGCAGTCTGAATCTTATTTGGAAGCGGTTGCTACCAAACTTTCCCACTGAAGCTCAACTCACATATAAATATTCAAGAATGAACATAAAACATCTTAATCTTCTATTACAATATTTACCAAGCCCCTAATACAAGGACAGCACAGGCAACAGATCCTAGGTCTTCTACCATTGGTGCTAGTTGGGGGGGGTCAGTTGGCGGGAATCCTGTCAGCACAGTCTGTTTTGTGGGCGGGACCTGTTTTCGAAAACCTGAAATCCTAACCCTAATTCTAACTGCCCCCCCCCTAACTAGACTAGCACCCTACCATCTTTTGATACCATTTCTTTACTGTTTTTCTGAGACTTCTCAACTGGGTCTGGTATGCTCCGCCATTGCTAGACTGCAGGTGACTTGCTTTGTCTGAGTCTTTTAACTGTTTTTCAACTGCCATGGAATACTACTGCATCATTAGAAGATCAGTTGATGTCATCATCGACAGAGTGGGGTTTGGAACATAAGAAAGCCCATCTTTAAAAGTCAAAATACTGTTACTTCCTACAGTCTATCTACCCCCCATGCAACCAGTTACAACCAGTAGGTATTTTGGATTCCCACTTCTTAGGAATTCGTTATATTTGTGGGAGAACACACTTCTTATTGTTTTAATAGGTCTGTTTCCTATAGAAAAATGCAACTAGTTAGTACAATTGTCCTCAGATCAGATTATAAAGATTAAAACCACTGGACACCATAACTCAGTTTTTGTGTACTATTAAGTATTGAACTTTACTGTATGTGACAGTTCGTCTAAATACCTACCGACTGTCCATCCAAGCAGAGGATCAGCTTTTCCATTATGGGCAGTCATCACTTTACTACAAGCCTGGAATTAAGGTAGCAAATCATGCATAATGTCTTGATTTTTTTTGTTATTTTTTATGTATTGGCGTTTTGCATTTTAATCTTTTCTTGAATAAAATAAATATATATAGTAACCAGTTTTTTTTTTTTTGCCAAAAACTGAAAGTAAATGCTGGGTTTTGGGGGGGGGAAATGTTGAAAATTGTGGTGTTATGACCATGGGACACTGCAAACAGCCATAAATGTGGGCTGGTTGCCAAGAACCCAATACAGATAGTCCTCGACTTACAATCACAATTGAGCCCAAAATTTCTGATGTCAAGCAAGACAACTGTTAAGTAAATTTTGCCCCATTTTTGACCTTTCCTGTCACAGTTGTTAAGTGAATCACTGCAATTGTTAACTTAGTAACATGGTTATTAAGTGAATGTGGCTTCCCCATTGACTTTGCTTGACCGAAGTTCTCAAAAGGTGATCACATGACTCCGGGACATTGCAAATGTCATAAGTATCTGAATTTTGCCCAGATACTGCCCAGTATCTGAATTTTGATTACATGACCATGGGGATGCTGCAACAATTGTAGGTATGAAAAATGATCATAAGTCACTTTTTCAGTGCTGTTGTAATTTCAAACAGTCAGTAAACTGTTATAAGTCAAGGATTACCTATATGTGATTACATGACTGGGGGGGGAAGCAGTTGTTGGAAATTTGAGTCTAGGTCCTAAGTACCTTTTTTGCAATTGCTTGGTTACTAAGTTACTGCTCATAAATTGAGACTACCTGTAGTCAGAATGAAGCAGCCACCTTGAGTGATTGAGAGTGTTGAAAGTCAGAAATCCATCTGATTTTATTCTATGAGGATAAACTGGAGGGAGTGACTTAAATTTCATTAGCTAATTGGAGTTTTTTTATATAAATAAATTTTATTGTTTAAAAAGAAACAAGATAAAAATTCCATTTTCATCCTAAGATTTACAGAGTCTAAATGATCTCAAGTCATATTCAAATATATAACAAATACACAGCTCTTTCCATCCAAATATATACATAAGCGTCA
>JANHJO010003642.1:76673-87659 GCA_032468235.1 Pseudoxyrhopus heterurus | reverse complement strand
GCCCACCCTGCCCCTCCCAGGAGTCTCCACATGGCCTGGTTTGTACGCCAGGCAAGTGCAGGGCCTGCAGGGAGGCTTGGGGAGGGCGAAAAACAGGCCTCCCGGAGGCTCGGGAGGCCAGGAACAGTCCGTTTCTGGCCTCCGGAGAGCCTCCAGAGCCTGGGGGAGACCATTTTTGCCCTCCCAGAGGCTTGAGGAAAGCCTCCAAAACATGGGGAGGGTGAAAAACGGGCCTCCTGGAAGTTCCGGAAGTCGGAAAATGGGCTCATTTCCAACCTCCAGAGGGCCTTCGGAGCCTGGGGGAGGCTGTTTTCGCCCTCCTGGAGGTTCGAGGAGTACACACACGTACATATATACATACACACCTACAAATGTACCTTATATATACATGTATATACATATCTGTGTGTGTGTGTGTGTGTGTATACTATACACACACACACACACACACACACACACATCCTACATACATATATACAAATAGTTCTGTGGAAACAAAGAACAGAAATAGGAGGTTGAACTTGAAAGACAGGAGATTCAGCTCAAAAGCAAGAGGAATTTCTTGATAGTAAGACTTGTTGATCAGTGGAATAGCTGACCCAAAATAGTGGAGGAGCCTTACCATCTTGAAATTTGCAAAATGGAATTTGTTTATTACCTATGGAGGATAGTTCAGTAAATTTAGGAGCAGGAGGTTGGACAAGAAATCTTCAAAGGTCCCTTCCAAATTATACTATCTACAATTCTTGAATTTTTTCTCATGATGTTTACACTTGGAGCACTTCTGTGTCACATCGCATGTGTGGCGGTTTCGGTTGGGTGTTGGAACTGTTAGATGATATAGATTGATGAGGTAACACAATGCTTCACACCGGTCTATTATTGCCACAGCTCTTTGAACAACCTACATTTCTCTTTATTTTACATCTGATTAATGAAGCATCTCCCCCGTACATCATCAGTGTGAGACTATCAGGAAAAAGGAAAAAAAGAATGAAAATAACAGACAACCACAATAACACCTGCTTATGAAAGTATTTTTGGCCTGGATTTTGAACTCACAATGAAGAGAATTTTATCTGGGAGAGATAATTGTGGTTCTGTTCTGAACGTTTTTGTATTAGGGGTGGGTTTCAGCCGGTGTGATCACCTCTTTGCTTCGCGCGCACATTTTGTGAGCGCGCGCGCATTTAGTTTGAAGTAAAAAAAAAACATCCAGTGCCGAGATGAGAGGAAAACAGCTGCAGCGCGCCTCAGCTCTTTTCCCCTCGGCTCGGCATAGGATATTTTTTTTACTTCAAATCAAATGTGTGTGTGCGAAGTCCAGCGCACCTCAGCTCTTTTCCCCTCAGCTTGGCACAGGATATTTTTTTTACTTCAAATCAAACATGTGCGCGCGAAGCTCCAGCGTGCCTCAGCTCTTTTCCCCTCGGCTCAGCTTGGTTTCAAGTAAAAAAAACGTCCTGTGCCGAGCCGAGGGGAAGACAGCTGCAGAGCACCTCAGCTCTTTTCCCCTCGGCGAGGCCAGCCAGTCGTTCTAACAACTGGTTCGGTGAACCAGGTGGCAAGTTAACATTTGGTTCTCCCGAACCAGTCCGAACCGGCTGAAACCCACCCCTGAGTTAGGGCTCTCTGTCATCTCAAGCAACAGATAGCACTTTCCATAAAACCTAAAAAAGGTAACCACCATCTGCATAACCAAACCATCATTCTCTCCCTTCCCACATTTTCCCGATCCACCTCAATTTAAATCCTGCTCAAATTACTCAAGATATCTGATAAAGTCAGTGACAGCTATGAAAGTCTGTACCTTTTAATTGCATTTGTTGGTCAGAAAAAGTGCTACCTGATGTCTGATTTTTTTTACAGACAAGAGAGTATGACCAGGTCTTTAAACACTGCTTAACATTCGAGATAACCCTGATTGTGGAAAATGAGGCTGTGGATGTAGACCAAATCTATTTATGGCATATTTTCAGGTTGATGTGACTTAGCAAAACTACCTTATGAAGAATGTAGGCAGCTTCTTCAGCTAAATCTGGAGATATATTTCACAAGGATCTCAAGGGGATACCATCAACATTCTGGATCCTGTCCAAGCACAGGAAATATCTGAAAAACGTGGTTAGTTAGATGAAAAACTAATCCCCTTTGCACAAGTAGAAACTGTCCATATACTTAGAAATGCTATATCAAAAATTCAACTACCGCAATAGCGTTGGCAACATTTCAATATCCAGAATATCTCCACAGAAAGAAAACAAGTAAAAAGGAGAAATTAAGCAGAGACAATAAACAGAAGAAGTAAAAAAAAAGAAAAAAGAAATTAAGAAGAAACAAATAAAGAAAAAGAAACACCTGGGTAAGCAGGAATCAACACTAGGATTAATATCAGACTGACAATTAAGCAGTAAATAATTCCCCAATCAAGGAACTACAAACTCAGAATACTAAGTAGTAAACAATAACAACTACCAAAACCCCCCCACACACACCAACACTGAGAGGGCAACCCATTTATATAATCAGAGTACAAATCCCTTCTCCCTTCTAGCATTGATGACGTTGCCTAGTTGGGTAATGAAACATCTGCAAGAAAACGATCAAGCACAGAAAGCACAAAGAACCCCACAAAAAGAAGAAATTGTCCTAGTAGCAGTACTAGTTCCCATGGTTCAAAGAAACCAGATCAATTATATTTCATTTAAATATAATTTTCTTTTAGATTGAATCCAATTGCCTTTGATCTTATAATCACACGCTTCCTGTGGCATGGGAACTTATGATGCTGAAGCTGTTTTGCGTATGTGATGCAATATGAAATTGCTTGCAGTGGTAATACCAAAGGAATTGTAGAAAGTAATGAAGATGACCTTGAAGGAGACATGCGGGAATCTTTACCCAGGCAAAAAGCTAAAAACACTTTTCAAGCCCAGAAGGAGATAACATTCAAAAGTGGCCCTGGTAGACCCATCTCTAATTCTCCAAACTATGAGAAAGAGGAAGAGGTACAGTATCATTAGACTTGCAAGATTCTGTTATAATAAAAAAGGGTTAAGATTTCCCCTGCCCTGTTTTATCTGACGCTCATTTCCGTTTCCTGGCTAAGGGACCCAAAGTTGTCTGAAGATGCTTCCGTAGTCATGTGGCCAGTATGACTATACACCTGAGGTGCACAGAATGCTGCAACTTTCCCATTAAAGTGGTACCTATTTATCTACTTGCATTTACATGCTTTCAAACTGCTAGGTTGCCAGGAGCTGGGACAAGAATGGGAGCTCACCCGGTCATGTGGTGCTTGGGTCTCAAACTGTCAATCTTTGGGTTGACAAACTGCTAGACCACTGTGCCACTGTGTACTCGGTTATAATAAAAGTCTCAATAAACTTAGTCTCAATAAAAATAGGGGCCTTGGTGGCACAGAGGATAGAGTGCTTGTAATTAGCTGCCAGCTATCTGCAATTTAGTAAGTTCAAATCCCACCAGGCTCAAGGTCGACTCAGCCTTCCATCCTTCCGAGGTCGGTAAAAGGAGAACCCAGATTGTTGGGGGCAATATGCTGACATTGTAAACCGCTTAGAGAGGGTTGCAAGCCCTGATAGGCGGTATATAAACACAGTGCTAGTGCTATTGCTATTGGGCTAGTCATTCTCTCTCAGCCTTAGGAACCAGGCAAGAGCAAACCACTTTTGAAGAAAACTACAGGGACTCTTTCAGGCAGTCACCAAGAGTCAGCAATGACTTGAAGGCAAAACACACAAAAAAGAAAACCATCCAATGGATTGCAGTTTTCCATATCATAGACCAGCATGGCTTGGTGAGTCTTTTATTCAGTGTTATCTCAAAGGAGAGAAGAAACCTTTAATAGGATACAGCTGACATCTGCATCCTTATCAGGTTGCAGAGATTCAGAGAACAGCCAGCTCTAGCAGACAATAACTTCAAGCAAGAAATAGCACTGTGAAAGGAATAGCAAAGGACAGGGATAAGATAAGAAATGAAAACCGGCAACAGAGAGAAAACGTATTGAACAAGGGGGGGAAATAAAAGATGCAATTAGGAAGCAGATGTAATGTTGTTAATCTGCAGTAATTTGGTTCAATTAATTTATCAGCAAACCCAAGACCTACTGAAGTATTTAACCTGTTTGATATTTGCTGAAATTTCTATTGCCAAATCAAGCTATATCAAGCACCAGATTAAAGACTTCGGGGTATTCCAAGTGGGAATATGTGTATTAGAAAGGATTAATGTAAATATATTCATTAGAAAGTTGAAGGAATTGCATGGACAAGGCATTGATATTCCTAATGCAGGCAAATATATGGTTTCAAGCCTATAGACTAGGATGGGAAGGAAAAAAGACACTAAAATGAAAAAGGAAATGCAAGCCACTAGTTGCCATAAATCAACAGAAGTCAAGACTGATTTAAAGAAAACATTGCCCTTTTTACAGCAATTAAATGCATTTATTAAATCTTATTTCTTACATTCTTTTTTCCCAGGATAGTGTTAAAGCACCAGACTAGAAACTAGGAAACTAGGCATTTTAGTCCCTACCTTAGCACAAATCCAGCTGGATGACCTTGGGCCAGTCACTCGCTCTCAGATCTGGGAAGGAGGCAATGGCAAACCACTTCTAAAATCTTACCAAGCATGCTGCAGGAATTAGTCCAGACTGTTGCCGGGACTGGACAATGAATCAAAGGCACAATATCTATGTTTTACTGTCCAAATTTTCTCGACCAACTTATTTCATTTAATGACTAGCACCCTCAATTCTCTGCCCTGCTGGCTGGAAGTACTTGAAAAAAGTTTATTTTAAATGTTTATTAGAAGTGAGAGCTGCAAGAAAACTTTATATCTTGTCCTATGTGTGGCCAATTATTTCACAATTTTGAAGCATCTTTTTCCAGTTTAAATATATAAATTTTTGATATGGCAAGTCATTACCCATGACCTATTCCACTACAGCTGAATAACTTCTTTTAACTTGCCTGAAATAATTTAAATGGAAAATATCTTTAAAGTCATGTTGTAGATGTGAGCCTTCTACCTAATGTGGAAAGCGTTTTTTACTTGGCTCAATTTTTTCTGCTTATTTCTTGGTATAGGCAGCATGGGCGTCACTGCCTAATATAGCTGAACAAGGAACAGAATTATCTAAAGATGATCAAAAGCAGTGCCAATCTAGCACTTAATATAAACTATCAGTTCAATTTAAAGAAAAATGAATCAAAATCTGTCAATTTGAGAGTTTCTGTGGCTTCAGGATGACCAAACATAGCTCAATGTCAGGTACTTTTTTAATTCCTTAAGTCAAACTGTACAGTAAGAAAGAAATTCAACAAAGCTTTTCCATGGGAAGATATCAAATTGCATCTTAATTAAACAATGACATCCCATGTTGAAGGCATTACATCATCTGAACAAACAGGCCTGCTAATCAGACTGTGCAGAGCAATAATACATTGCCCATTAGCTTTTCTTTCCTTTCTTTCAAGGACAACAGCACAGCACCAACCCACTAATCTCTTTGAACTGATAATTGTTGAAATTTATAATTCCCTTTTGAAGTTCTCCCGACTTGCATTTTCCTGAAACATCTATTTTCTCAGAGCAGAGGCTGCAAATGGAAAAAGATTTTGAGTTATCCCAACCCCAAAATATATTAAGGAATAAATAGAGATAACAAGGTGTGCAGTACTTTGGATTTGGTTGGGAAGAGGTGTTGTGAAGCACATGAGAGCACAAATACAGAACCTGATTAATTAAAGACACAGAATACTAGAAAAAGACGTCTACTTCAATGAGGCACACTGGAGCACTGTACCGTATAGGTACTCCTTGACTTACGATCAGTTGGTTAGGGACCATTTGAAGTTACAACAGAAACCCCTCCCCCAAGCTATTTACAACCTGGTTTCAAAGTTGAAAGTATTATTTTCACAAGACTATAGGGTTTTTTTTAGGAGGTTTCATTTGTGGAGCTTTCTTTAAAAATGGATCTTATCACCAAAGGCTCACAAGTATAGTAACCTGCTTGCAGAATAGCACAATTCTAAGGACAGGGCATGACCTCTAGGACATAATAGAATTAACCTACCACCATTAGAATAGCAAAAGACAAAAGGCTCACTACATTGCACAACCCCCCTGGAGCATCTCAATGAGAACCCTATAAAGATCCATCCATTCACCCAGCCAAAGGGTCAGCCACTCCAAAAACATTGCTGTTGTCACTGAAGTTTCTGGAAACCAAATAAACCTTTTCCTGCAGCCAGTCAGCTTCCATTTTATTTCCAGCGCCTTTCTCCCAGCTTGAAATCGGACTGGATTTTTCTTCCTACATCTTATGGCTTCATTATTTTCGTAGGTCAAGGGCTACATGAATAGATGGTGCAGACAGACATTCACGTATGCTCTTTAGCAATTAAAACATTTTTTCCAAAACAATCTAAGGCATTCTCAGCAATACGATATCAAAAACACATCTGTCTTTCTAATGTGTACATTTGAAATATTAATTCAAGTTTATTTTTATTTCTTTGTGATTCTTGGAAAATACAAACATTATATTTTCTCTAAATTTCATATCCCTGAACTAGAATTGTCTATAATAGCTGTATTTAAAATAGTACATCTTTATTTTGAAAAGAAAGCATACCAAAATAAAAATGCATATTAAGTATTTTTAATATGTTATCAAACCTGAAGTATTATAGAGTATACATTCCTAATTTTCCTCCATTGTATTTTGTACTGTATTCTTTACTTTTATTTGGACCAGCTGAAGCATTATGATCCTGGGGAAAGTCTCAGCTATTATTAAGAATGTGGACTGTAGGACTTTGAACTTGATGAATTTATTATGTAATGTAGTTCAAGTCATTATATAGAAAATGTAGGCATGTTGAAGGGTTTTTAAAGAGATTTAAGATCTTATTTACTACACATTTTCAACATACATATGCTTTTCCCTTTCAGCACAATTAACAAAGCCCAAAATCTATTTTATGACTTGGCTCAACTCAGTTACTAGTAATTCAGTAGTTAGAGCCTTCATTTGATGTAGAAACTATCAGAAATATAATGTACAATATAATGTTGAATTTAAAATACTTAAATAATCATGGGCTTTTTAGATTGCCTTGTGATCAGAGCCTTCATTTGATGTGGAAACTGTCAGAAATATAGTGTACAATATAGTGTAACTATATTACATTGAATTTGTCATTATGCTGCAGCTCAGTGAACCTCCAATTCACTGTGTAAGTATACAAAGATACTTCCTTCCAATCTGTTGTTTTGTAGGCTCTGGAATAGAACTATATCTGTCTGGTCCATTTTTCTCTCTCTTTTTCTCAATAGCACTCCAGCAAGATTTACCTCAAAATAAAGTTGATGTTATGAAACATAACTTCATAATATGTTCCAGAGACTTAAGATTAATGCAATTTTCTTTTCTGCCTCTGATGTCTGACTTTTTTTGGGGGGAGGGGAGATTACTTGAAGGAAGAGACCACAAGGTAAAAATTGGTCTTTGCTGTAGTCATGTAGCAATAGGTTATACATGTATTTGGGATAAATAAAGAGAATGAGAATACATATTTTAATCTTACTTAGACATTGTTTTATATTGTTTTTAATCCTTGTACGCCGTCCTGAGTCCCTCAGGATTGGGCGGCATATAAATTTTCTTAAAATAAAATAAAATAAAATTAGTAAAATGTGTCTGGCTTATCACATTTAGTTTAGCTTCAGACGGCAATATATGAAATGTGACAAAATATATTCCAATGGAAACAGGGATATATCTACCTCTATCCCTGCCCTCTTAACTTTACCAGGTAGGTTTTGTTCAAAAATCTTAAATCATCTAGGAATGAGCAATAGTCTTCCAAGTTTATTGAACTCCAATTGTCGTCAGGCACGTCTTCCCCATGATGAGGGATAATGGGATTATAGAGTCTAACAATATGGAGAGGAATAGTTTATCTACACCTAGTAAGCTATGCTGACAATGAAACCCTATTGCAATCCATATTTAAAAAGTCTGGCCAAACCCATTCTCTGATTATTCATCTTTAAGTGATTTCCATTTTAGCTGAAAAAAGCTTTACTTCTTTAAAAAGGATTTCTGAATAAATCTGCAGAAATATGATATTTGCAGCAATGCTTTCTCTGACATATTTTGTAGTCAAACTTTGCACAGTCTGGAGGGTACAGTTCATTTTTTTAAAAATCAGCAGAAAAGCTTTTGCGGAGTGAGCTCCCTCAACATTGGTTAACTCAATATTATTGCTATATGTGATAATGTGGTGGCTTTGTTGAGTGCACAAAAGCAAATTTGCACTAGACTTATTTTGACATTGCTTGATATACCGAAAGGCTATTCAAATATATTTCAAAGATAAGAGAACACAATTGCTGAGAGAGGGCTAAACCTAAGTGCTATTTTAGCAATTCCTTTGAATTTGAGTCAAAATCATATATGCTAGCAGGGGAGAATGAAGAAATGAATATTTAAGGTCCATAAATACAAATAAACAGTTCAAACTTAGCTCCAATTCCTTTTATTCTATCGGGCTTTTCAAAATATTATTTTGAAAGGATAAGGACATTGCTAAAAATTATATTTTAGGGGAAAGGCCAAACAACTTACAGATCAGTTGCAAACTTTGCCCAATTTTAACCCCAAGCATCTCCATGTTAAAGGATTATTGATCTCAACCACTTCTACTAAGGATAAAAAATCATGTTAGACCTTATTAAAAGCTGAAAGCCCAGAATGATAGTTAGCAAAAGCTTGCTGGTGTAGTAAAAGAAAATATTCTGGTTTCTGACAGTTTGCAATTTCTATTTTCAAAACATCCTGCTGATGCACATTTTACTGTTTTTCCTGAGGGTAGTTGATTATTTCTGTGCTCCATTTAGTGACCAAGTACTATCCCTTTATATGGAGCCTTAGTCTAAACAAACTACGTATCAGACTTTAGGATATTACTCCAAGACGGGTGTTAAACTCAAGGCCCGTGGGTCACAACTGTCCCACGGGGTGGTTAGATCTGACCCGTGGGGCTGCCCTGGAAGCAGTGAAGGACCAGCCTGCAGTGCCTGCCAGCAAAAATGGAGCTCCGTTTTTGCCAGCAGAGGGTTGCAGGAGGCTGTCCCAGCTGAAAACGGAGCTTGGGAGCCCGTTTTTGCTGTCAGAGCACTCGGGACACCACAGGCACCCCCAAAATGAGTGACATCAACCTGACCACACCCCACCTGGCCACACACACCCGGCCGACCTGAGGTCAAACACAACCCTGATGCAACCCTCAATGAAATCGAGTTTGACACCCCTGCTCTAAGATCTCCAAATTCACCTTTACAGTTAGAGAATGGCAAAACTATTGGAGAAACTTAAGTTGTTAAAGCAATAATTGACTGCTGGGCACTAAAAATTGCAATATTTTTTACATGTCTAGATTGCTTAATTCCTATTTCAGCAGACTGGAGCATTTCCATCTCTATCCCATTATCTTAAAAAGTGGGGCGGGGGGAGCCCTAATGGATTATTGCTCAGTAATCCTGTTGAGTATATGTGCACCGGGCATCTTTACAGCAAATTAGTAGACTGAATGTTGCAGATAGTATTTTGGCAGATCAACAGCACAGAGTCTGAAAAGATAACACTTGATCAATATTTGATACTCCAGTGTTTAGCAGAGAAGTAAATCACCTGCCCTCAGAATGAATTTTATGTTGCCTTTATTGACTTAAAGGCATCTTTCGCTTTGATCCCCAGATCTGGGGAAAATTGGCTGCTTCCTCCATTGACCAGTATTTCCTAATTCCCATCATGAAACAACACAACAATGATTCACCTTAGATGTGCTGAAGCACTCATGCTGTCTCCGATGCATGTTCAAAAGTGGTGAAATGAAGATGCATCCTATCCTTTCTAATTCCCGTATTAATTCCTTGGTGCAAGGTTTGCCAAAACCAGAATTTCTTCCTTTATGCTGATCAACAGACCTGCATTATTCCTTTTTTTAATGTGAATTATGTAGCTATCCTGTATATGTGCCGGGTGGGTTTATGATAGTGTCTACAGTGCTCTCTACTGTAGGGATAAAAGTCTAACCTTTAATAATAGAAAAACTCAAATTGATTGTAATCTCCCCCAAAAATGCTATGTGCAATCATTCCTGGAAAAATTATATCTGCCCTTTCTGAGTCTACCCAGAGAATTTTTTTTTTTTGTATTATAGAAACCCTAATGCTAATAACTTTTGGGCTGTAATAAAATTGTATAAAGCAAAGTTTCTTTTGGTATATGATCAACAATTTCTGACATTTTACCCTTCTTAAAGGTGTTCACTCTAAATATTTAAAGGGCCTTACTGCAAGTTCCGCAGCATGTCCCTAATTTCTATCTGAGGTTGAAATCCTGCTTAATTTCTATAGAAGCTCATATGTGGCTTTGCTGCTTGGAATTTGGTTCAAAATGAGAGCTCCCTGGGCCCCTTGACTTAAAAGACAATTGTCACTATGGAGGACAGGTATTAATGGAGGACCTAAAACATTTCAACCAATTTGCCCATTTTCTTCTATTGACTTGCAGAAAGCTTTTTCTGAAGTTAGAAAGTTTTTGATATAGATCTCTAGAAAAAAAATTAAGTTCTAGCCCTGTAATGATTAGGCAAGATGTGTATGGAAGTCTGCTAACATTTTATGCCCAGTTAGCCCTTAGTTTAGCTAGGTTTTATATTTTGAAATCATCACTGCCAGAAGAGAGATTTAATATTATTTTATAAGAGCCTCTTTTCACTTATCTAATTGGAAAAACAGAATCTGTTATACTTCTCTGCTTGGCTAGACTATTTCGATATGCTGTACAAGGTCTATCCTTGAATAGCAATAGCAATAGCAATAGCACTGTATTTATATACTGCCTATCAGGGCTTGCAACCTTCTCTAAGCGGTTTACAATGT
>JANHJO010003642.1:20753-32219 GCA_032468235.1 Pseudoxyrhopus heterurus | reverse complement strand
TTAATTGTCGCCAAAATCAGGGCTCAGGGAGAAGTTGCTCTTGCCATCGCCTCTTCAGGAATTGCGAAGATGTTAATGGAAGGAGGGAGAACAGCCCATTCTGCACTTACGTTGCCACTTCACATCACCATTCCTGTCTAATACAGGATTGGGATAAGTAAATACCCGGGCAATGCTGGGTTATCGGCTAGTTAAATATAATTGTTAAATTGTCCTGCAGCAAATTGGCCATGATGAGTTGGCTGCGGCAATTTGTCCCATTCTGACTTAAACATCAGAATGAGAAGCTTCCTCAATAGAAAACCAATAAAAAGCCCTGCAATGAGAAGAAAGATGGAAAAAGAAAGATGGAAAAAAGAGGGAGGCCCAATGCAACATATGTTGCAAAGTTTTCAATTCAGAAATCCCTAATCCATTTTCACCCCTCCCCACACTACCCATTGGATTGTGTATCTTCAAAGGTGTCAGCCTGGAAATAATGTAATGGGATGGGAAGCTAGTCAGCACTGAGTCCTATACTTTTTTTTAACAGCACTTATCCATATGCTGCCCCTAGCTGCCAACATTTCAAACACATGTCCCTCCTCCTTTTTGTACAAAAAAAGGAAGACTGAATTGATGAAAATGAAGATCCTGATTACACATTTAGTGTTTAGATGCCTCTTTACTTTGATCTGACGTGTTTCTGTGATGAATGGCACATGCTTGAGACCAAAATTAATGTAATCCATTGCACTCAAGTTGCAAAGCAATAAACTACCTAATCTCAATTTAAGTCAAAACTATGACATTGCCTAAATAGCTTTGAAAACATCGTATTGTGCATTAACTTGTTTCATAATGGTCAATGCATCAACTGTACAAAATAGAAATATCTATTTTAAAAAAGAGAAAACTGTGGAAATTCAATCTATGTTGCAGAACATGAATTTGGCATTCTACAATAACATTTTTCTTCCTATAGCCTGCAACTTTTGAAAGAGAAGCTCTAAACAGGAGCTATTTGGCTTGCGTTCTTACAAACAATACCAAAACATTCTCTAAAAAACAAATACTTTTAGAAGTTTGACAAACACACCTGAGAGTCGCAAAAGACATCAACTTATCTCATAACGATCCTAACAGATAATTCTGGGAAGATTGAGAACCTCCCATCTGGTAAGTAAATTTGAGATCCATGTTGGAGTGCCACCATGTGGAAACAAAAGTTTGCAAGATGTGGTTGGAATATTTCAATTAGCTGTGAGGATAGTTTTTGCAGAGTGAAGAAAGGAGCACCAAATGTATTACGACTGGTCTGAAGATAACAAATATTGCTGCTGGAAATTTAGGAAAGCTTTACATGTATACACCAAAACCAGAATGATAATGCAAGTTGCAACAGCATTTGGTAGACTCTACATATGGACAGTACTGATTTTGTGCAGATTCACCTTCTGTACTTCTACATACTGAATTGACAAAATATAGGCAGATCATATAACTACATCCAATACTATTGGTATTATCTTCCTGAATTTCACCTCATGAATCCAACTCAGAGAGATATCTGTGCTCCAATCAGGAGGAAGAAGTTCCTTTGTGGAATTGGACACCTATTATAATCTCTTTGGGGTGGGGGGGAAAGCATTTTCTTCGTAGCATTTGCTAATTCAAGTAAATGATGAAGAAAAAAGTACTAAACGTTTTAATACCAAACAATTATATCCCCAAGGGCATCAAAACAAGTTGCAATTTTGAGGCTGAGGGAGGGAAACACAATTGTCTCTCCTCCATTGCATAGACGATGGAGTAAATACTTTCAGACAGGGGAAAGAAAGCCATCTTTTGGATAATGAAGGCTCCTTCCCTTACGCCTTTGTGGATACCAATCTGTAGAAGACAACGGAAACTTCCATTGCTCAGAGAATATAAAACCCCTTATTATTAAATGGACTATTTAAAGAAAAAAATAAAAAATAAAGAAAAGAAAATGATTAAAAATCAGCCAACAAGAAAATACATATCGGTCATGTCTTTGGGCTCGAATTGTTTTATTACAGTGGAATTAGATTAGAACCTCTCATATGATGATGTGGAATATATGCTTGGTTTGAACATCTGATTCTCTTAAGCATTTATTTTTTAGATAATTCACTACCTTATACCTCTATTAGTTGCCCCTTCAAACTCCTTTCTTATATTTCTTCCTTGAGTAACTCAATAAAAACAAATATGGCCGACTAATTACAAAGAGAGACTCTCAAGGGGAAGGAAGCGTTCCCATCTGCTCAAGGCGTGCCAAACATTCCTAGCAATGGATTAGATAAAGAGAGTAAGCTGACAGTTTTCCTGGCAGGCAGAGAAAGGAGAACAAAGAGCAGGATATGATCAGAAGAAGAAAGCAGGAAGACCCCAGAGTTTTATGAAAGCTTGTAATGATTCAGCCATTCTTTCTATCAGAGACCACTTAAAATGAAAAACTTTAATATGAAAGGAAAATAATATGCCTATCCAATTTGCCCCTTACCTTTGTCGTCTCATTAATCTTAATTGGTTAATGTAGCTGGCTGGGATTTAAAGAGACAACTCAATCTACCCTTAAAATGTATTGATTACATCATGTTCTGTCTCCAATATACTTGTCCTGTAATTTACTCGTCCTTAATGATCTCACTGAAATCAATGTCATTTGACTGAAATGAATTCGTAATGTCATTTGACTGAAATGAATTCGTAATTTCTCATTCTGCATTATATGAGAATTATTGGAAGGGAAATGTTATGATCTCAGAGAATAAAGACAAACAAAAGAAGATTGTGGCAGACAGGTGTCCTACTTGTCCTGATTTCCCCCCCCCAAAATGTAAAAGTATTTTACATAGAAATACTCTTAAAATGAAAGCTAATGAATGAATGACAGACAGTGCATTCCTTTTCTTTTGTTATCATTTCTATTCTTCAGGTTTTCTGTTTTCTATTGTAATCTGTGAATGAAACTTTGCAACAAAAACTACATCTCAGATTCAATTTTTAAAAAGCATCTCCCAATTTCCTTCTCAGGTTCCTATCGTTCTTTCAAGAAATCCATACAATGATTATAAAAGATGCTTAAAAAAATACTGAGCTATGAAGGCCTGAAGTGATTTATATCTTTACTGATTTACAAGTCATCCAGAGTTTGTTATAGCAAGCATGAATAATATTCGGAATACCTTTTCTGTTACTTTTTCTGATACAGCTATGTTCTGGACAATTCAAGAAGCCAACATTTGTTAAATTTGAAAGAACAGGCAAATAATTTTATAAAGTTTTGCCCGTTCACTTTAAAAAATCTAACAGTGGTTCTAAAAAAAAAATTAACCCTCCTGGAGATTCCTGCCATTCTTTAGATATAAATTTAGAAATACAGAAACTGTATTTTTTCTACTATTATTTATTAATGTAATATTTTCTTGCAATGCAGTTTAATGGAACAGTACATAGCTGCCATTGATTGGAGGAAAAGCAACCAACAACTTTTCAGTTGTTTCATAGTTTCATAGCTCCATTTTCCTTTAAACTTTTATCCTATATATTTCTGGCCTCTAAAAAATGACACATTCCATTCTTTATGTCAAACTTATCAAAATTAAACTATTTCCAGCTGCCAAAATAGCTATAAGGGAAAAATGTTATTCTATTATATAGTGCTGTTAGCAAGCTGAAGATTTTTCCCTCATCCATTACAATTTAATATATACCAAAAAAAATTCCCTGGGTAGTACAGTAGATGTGGCGATTATAATAGCAAACACACACTGTATAATTAAAACCAATTGTCAGAATCAACTGAAAGAAGGCAAGCATGCAAAGCAGGAAATAGTCTTGACCTATTAGTCTAAAAACAAATTATCTTCATAATCCAATTATATTGATGTACTATATAGCCTATTTTCTCTTGTGTTGATTCTGCTCTTGTATTTGTGATTTATCTTGAACTACATTTTTCACACATAAAAATGCAACTTGAATTGTAATTTTCCCCATTATCTTTTTTTAATTTGTTCAAAGTATACATACTAAAAATGACATAAATCAGCAGGCAAAATTCCAAGGGGGAGGAAAATACTATATGTACATTGAGTTTTGTTCAGACCAAGGGTTTATAACCTGTGGCCTAGGGGTTGCATGTTGTCCCTGAGCAGCCCATTTGCACCCCCAGGACCCCAACATCACACAGCTGAAATTCATCAATGAAATAGAAGTTTTTCAATAGCACCCTCGGGATCTTTTTCCATTCCAAATTTCAGATAAGATATAAATTGGAGTAAGTAGCCTTTCAAGAGAAACCATTTCTATTTTCATCCTTTACCACCATTCCACATCAAAAACAATGTGAATTATTCTAGACTAGAACTGTGATTTATCTAGATGAATAATTCCAATGTTGCCTTAGGATATTCTAAATTTAAAACTATCTACCATATCATGAATTGGCCACATCGTACATCTATATATATATGTGTGTGTGTTTGTGTGTGTGCGCGCGCTCACATACTCTGTCTGTCTGTCTGTCTGTCTGTCCATTCATCCATCCATCCATATAGTATGAGTGTCAAATTCACAGCCCGCGGGCCGGATACGTCATGCATTAGCCACGCCCACCCCCATTTTGGCAAAAGGAAAAAAAGTTGCGATACGTCACGTGACGACAATATGTCGTTGTGAATTTGACACTCCTGATCTACAGTATCTCAAAGGTTTTCAATTTTGCTTCTGGGGTGTCTCATAAATTATCTCAGAATAAATGTGAAAAAGAATGATATGAAGATGGAGGTTGAAATCATAAGCCATGTGCGCAATTGCTTTTATTTCACTGTATTGTGACAGTGCAAAGGGCACCTCTCCTGCTGCTTACCAATCTTTTCTACTCAAAATGATATGATGCAACCGAAAATGTTGATTCTAAAATACCGATACCAGAACTTCTGCTTAACCGTTGGTGACCACACATCACATGCAATCTGTGCCTTCACTGAAAGACCCTGGTTCAACAAATAAACCATTAGAAAGCAACAAGTAGTGAAGAATTCATTCTTCAAAAGCAGAACAACTTACACCTATAGCTTCACAAAAGAGAGGGAAAAAATCCTTCCTTGATTTATATCCAGCCTTGAAAAATTTCTTGGGTTATCTATAAATTCTATAACAATGCTGAAATGGTTGATGCCTAAAGAGATCCAGAAAGCTGAGACCAGCATATGAATTAAAAGAGTTAAACTCTGCAAACAGGGAACTAGCAGCAATCCCAAACCATTCATTTAGAGGGGGGAAAACCCTCTTAATATTTATAGACTTTTTTCTGGAATGCCTAAGACCTTGTTGTGACTTAAATGTTCAGTCATCAACTTTCAGCTAAGGGTCAGAAAATATTTTAGGGAGTGTGAGTCAACAAGACCAATAACCTTCAGCATTCCAAAATGGAAACATTTTCTATTCAAAACAATATTAATTAGAAATTAACATGATAAACACAGGGCTGGTCTATCATTTTGTAAAGAAACAAACCAATAAAAAACCTTGAAGGTTCAAACACAAGATTATGTTTATCTCAACTTTGTATAGAGACAAAGAATGCAGCTCTGTATTGTCTCTAAATCATTGTTGTCCTTGGAGTAAGTCAAAGTGGAATTCCTCTGCATTGTGTCGCACAGAGCACTCTCACTAAAGCAGATTAACTAATATGTGGGAAAGTACAAAGCTGCAATAACTTTTGGGTGGGTCTGAATCTCTCACAAGCACAAGAGAATCCAATCATTCCCCACCCATGCATAACTCACTAGTGACCTCACCAACTTCCTAAACAAATTTAACAAGCCTTCCTGCCTGCTTGCCATATAACCAAGTCATCATGTCACAAGCCCACCTGTGAATGTACAATAGTCAGAGTTATTGCAAATGACTTAAAAACTATGCCAACATTTGGAAAAAGCTGTGTGCAGTTTTTACCCCCTAAATAGACTTACGTGTCACATAGGAATTTTATTGCAAAACGAATTATAAAACTGAGTTTCAAAATATTAAAAAGGTTTTCATTTGTTTCAGACAGAAATGTTCAAAATCAATATATGAATATGGTTCTCTTTCTCCCAAAAATCTAATCTAGAAAAGGAAGTCTGAACACTAGACTTGTGTATCAATTTGAAAGGAGATCAGAGTTGACCAATTACTGACTAGAGTTTAAACTGACCCCAATCCTGGAGGTCAAAAGGTAGCACTGAATCTGTACATTATTGATGTTAACTTATGATTGGTCTGTTTTCACCCTGGCTGCTGTTTCTATATGTGTTGCTTTTTGTTTTTCTATTTTCCTACTTTCCTTTTTTAATTTTCTTTTAATGTGTTTACATCCCAGATTATTAATCTGAGATGGGCAGCCATACATAATGAAATAACAAACAAGTAAACATATACATATACAGATAGTCCTACAAGAGTTTGCTTAGTAACCACTCAAAGTTACAATGTCACTGAAAAAAATGGCTTATGACTGTTTTTTCACATTATGACCATTGGAGCATCCCCATGGTTATGTGATCAAAATTCAGAGGCTCATATTGATGATGGTTGCAGGGTCCTGGAATCATGTGATCACCTTTTGCGACCTTCTGACAAGCAGAGTCAATGGGGAAATCCAGATTCACTTAACAACTGTGTTACTAACTTAACATCTGCAGTGATTCACTTAACAACTGTGGCAAGAAAGGTCATAAAATAGGCAAGAGCACAACTGTCTCGCTTAGCAACAGAAATTTTGGTCGTAAGTCTAGGACTATCTGTATAATGATATCTCTATAATTTCAGTGAGTCAAATACGAATTATATTTAGCCTTATTCATAATATACCACAAGACATTAACAAGCCTCTCAGGAGAGCACAAAAGGTTGAAGTCACATTCTGGACATTCTGACATTTTATTGTGCTTGTGGTGGTGACAGGAATGTTTCCTGGCTATATACATAGAAAGCAAACTGCAAGGCCAGAGAATCCTCATGACAGAATTTCCTGACTTCTCAAAGCACATCTAGTTGGGATTCACTTCCTTCCTTGTGCCCTTTCACTGGTAATGCAAAACAATAAGTCAGAAGCTCTCTATTATTTCCAAATGTCTTTGCTCATGGAAGAAAGTCAGACTGGGCTCTGAACTGGTCAGGTAACACTACAAGAGCACATTCTTCTTATGATTGCTTAGTGTTTAGGTTCTGTAGAAAGGACAGTTGTTATTATTATCAGTAACTTAATATCCAATCTGGATGAAACTATGGTTTCTTATGATGTCACTTTACTCTTCACTCCATTTCCGCAACTGAAGCTGTCATGGTAGTGAAGAACAACTGCTTATAAGACAGCACATTAAGTGACAGAACTAACCTCAGCCTAGACTACATATGTGCCATGTTGGACCTCTGTGTGACCACTATCTATTTTAAATACAATGAAGGTTTCTACAAGCAAAAACTTGGCTATGCCATGGTTCACCTGTGTCCTCCATTGTGGCCAACCTCTACAAGGAAGGAGTAGAAACCAAAGCCCTAAACTCCTTCATAGGAATTTCACCCACTCATTGGTATAGGTCCTGTATGTGGACAATACTTAGGTCAAGATTAAAAGAGCAAGTGGAAGCCTTCACCAAACTCATCAACGCTGTGGACAGGTACATTACGTTCCCACAGGAAGATGTTAAGGAAAATAGTCATAAAATGGGGCAAAATTCATTGAACAACTGTCTCACTTAGCAACAGAAATTTTGGGCTCAATTCTGGTCTGCCTTATAATCTTTGAACTCCTCATACTTTGAGAAGCATCCCTGAGATACTGCTGTATGAAAAAACATTACATCTACTCCTTTCCTATTTGGGTTTGTACAATGAATCATTTACATTTGAATCAATAGACTTGGTTCACAATTTATTTGATGTAAATCCTTATAAATAGATAAAAGTATCTCAGAGATGTCTGATTATTTATTTTTATTCTGTTTGTACCACAGGGTTTCAAACATAATTTTACAAATTTTTCAAATGCGATAGACACTACTCACCGTTCCTACCAGTGGGTAAATAAATCCAGCTCCAATACTGGCTCTTACGTCGCTGATAGGCAGAACAAACCCAGTGGGAACACCTTTCTTCTCAGGCATGTGGGAAAGGGACAGGTGGGTTTTTGCCATACAAATGGGCAAATTCCCAAATCCCTGCCAAAAAAGAAATGAGAAAGAGATAGAATGTATCTCTACCACACTGAAATAACAACAGTTTCCTCTCCAAGGGTTTGCACTCTGTATAATAAACAAAGCTAAATTTTTATTACCAGTACATTGCTGACTTCTAGGAATAAGTCTTTGGCTCAAGCTTCAATAGATTGTGGCAAGAGGTTATAAGTATACATCTTAATTAATAATAATTTCTTAAATGTTTATATATATTAGCAATGCCTTTCTCAAGGCCCAATACAGATCACAAAGAGAGCAATTGCGGCTTCTTATCCAATAACTCAACAATTTGCAGCTCAATAGCCAAACCCATAAACAATATATTGAGACAAACCAAATACAACTGCATATGCTTAAAATGATACCCTGTGATATGACTGAACATATATACATCCATAATTAAAAGGGATTAATCTAAGTATTGCTGAGATTAATTAGAGTAAAGTAAGATAACAAATCCTTCCATTCACCCAGCAACTAAATAAAAAGTTATTTAAATCATTTTTAAAGTTTTTGAATTTTCACAGGGATGAAGGGAAGGAGGCAGTTAAGACCAGAGTCTCAAGGCCTGGAGACGAACTCTGGAGTGAGGGGCAGAGAGAGAGGACTCTCAAGGTAGTGTAACAAATAGAACTGCAGGAAGTACTCAGGACATCAGGAAGACCATGGGTTTAGGGACCAGAGAGCCCTAAACATAAGTATCAACCATAAGCTCTGGTTCAAATAGGGAGACAGGACAGAGCCTTGTGGAATGCTGAGATATGAAAGGGGCATAGAAGGTCTAATGCACTTTTCTAGTCATTTAACCAGGAGCCTTTCCTTTCTCAGGGCTATGCAAATCCATGATTGTGGGGCAGGGCAGCATTCTGATTCAAAAAGACCTTGGTGATATTAATAAACAAGTCACTGAAAGGGCCAGCAGTAGTAGGCCATATAGGATGGGAAAAGGCAAGAAAAGTTGAAGGCAGGTATCATCCAAGTCGTGGTTATCCCAAAGGTTAAGTTGCATTTTGAAAAACACCTTTGGGTTTAAAGGCAGATACAGAAATGTTGGGTCCTGGCCCACAGCAGCATTATATTCTGGGCAGTTTTAATCCATTGTTTAAACAGATACTGGTATATTTTAAAATAGGAACAGCACTCACAATATATCTGTTTGCATATATTCTTGTTTTTACCTGTTGAGTGTAACAATTTATTTGAGACTGCGCTGTAGGAGACAGCTCTATATCCTGAGCCCCATAGATCTTCTGAGCTATGATTCTTATTTTTTCAACTATGGGAAGCTGTGAAAACAAAACAGGATAACAGAATGTTAATTTGAAGAGTGCCAAGATACTTTTCTTCGTATCAGAATTGCCTAGTTCTCATTGGCAGTGAATTTAGTACAACACTATACTAAACATTCAGTTATGCATTGTTTCGTAAAAAAAAAATCATAGATGTGACCCCCTTTTGCGACCTTCTGACAAGCAAAGTCAATGGGGAAGCCAGATTCATCTAACAATCGTGTTTCTATTTTAACAATTGCAGCGATTCACTTAACAAATGTGGCAAGAAAAGTCGTATAGTGGGATAAAAACTCTTCTCACTTAGCAACATAAATTCTGGGCTCAATTGTGATCGTAAGTCGAGGACTACCAGTATTTCAGAGTTTTGTTTTTTGCTTATTTAGCAAGAAAGGCAAAAATACGTTGCAGTCACTCACCCAAAACTCAGTTCTGGTTAAACCAGGCTGTACATACAGTATACTGTATGCTCACGATAACTGGAAAAGGCCACTCTCATTTTTTTTATATGCTCAGTGAATTGTTCTCTCATAAATAATTCACAAAGACAAGTCCAAGTCCCATATCTGACAGGTACAGCTGTGGGATCAACACAAGATGTACAGATGGCCTGCGTTGTATGATTCTTCTTAAGCTCCCAGTGGGACATATCTACACAATACCTGAAGATGTGCAGTTTAGCACATAGACGCCCTTGGAAAAGTCTTGCTGAAGTAAACCAGGCCTGGAAAATTTATCACAAGCTGAGCATAAGCTTCTATTATTGAAACTACTCTAGAAAACCTCTAATGGATTACCTCAGAAACAGCTCTCAGCTTTTTTTCCCCTTTGCCATCGCAGTCAAAAATACGTTCTTTACTAAATGATCAATATACTGTTTATTTGCCAGGGTGTGTAAAGAAGCACAAGGCTAGGCTGATCCTTCATTTTAAAAGTGTCTGCTCTGCACATCCCGTTCCCTCTGTAGAAAGTCCTGCCCCAGTCTAGGTCAAATTTTTTCTGCCTAGACTGGCTTGCAACAACTGAAATTCAGTAAGTATGAGGTAATGTTATCTTATCTTTGTTATAATGGAATCATGTATAAAGTTACACTGCTAATTTTTGTACCAATCATGCTGAAGCCTGGAAAGATGTGGGAGAACAATGAAAATAATTTTTTTAAAAGGACAGAATGAATGACCAAAAGATTCTTGCCTGTCCCATCTGTACAGCAGAATTAACACATTCAATGTGTGTGTGCGCGTGCACACACACACACACACAATTAACCACAGCTAGTGCCACAATATTTCTTTCTATGATTAAGAAGCAGCCATTCCAAATTCCTGGAGCAGAGGGCATTTTGCCACAGGATGCCTTTGAAATCAATAGTGCATTGATTGAGTGAGTGGTGCTGGGCTTTTGGTGCCCTAACTTTGTGCCATCTCTACAGCAAAAAATTGCCAGGGAAATGTAGTGATTCATTGCTTTGGTACCAAATGACAAGGCTAAACCTCATCCTTCAGTTTTGGAAAGATTCTTATTATCACATTCCTTTATTTAAAAAAAAACAAGGGAGGAGGAAGGCAACCTTAGACCTCACATTAAATCCAAGACAAATTTATCACTATGTGACAATACTAAATGTTTTGGCTCTTCTCTGTTTTTTTTAACCCATTAACACTATGTTCACAATTGTATTTTCATTGGGTAGCCTTGTCCCCCTGGCCTACAAGACTTAGTATCATGGCTGGTACTTCAGTACATGTGCTGTGATATTTTAAGCCTCAAAGTCTGAGATGGATGTTTGCATAGAAATGCCAAACAAATTTCCAGAAATTTTTGATGGCTGCATACTGCAGCATTCCAAGTCTTCTATCTACTAGATAGAGGGAGCTGCTGTGGCTCAAGTGGTAAGATCACTGTACTGCAGTACTGCAGATCAGCAGTTTGGCTGATCGAAT
>JANHJO010003642.1:0-10241 GCA_032468235.1 Pseudoxyrhopus heterurus | reverse complement strand
AGAAACTTTGAATTTTACATATACTTGCAAAAAACTTTCTCATGGGTAAACCCTTGAACCAACACAGAATGTCTGTGATATAGGGAGGGCTGAATATCTCCCAAATAGCCAGGAAGCTGCTAATTTGCCTTAGTTCTTCTCAATTTCTCTATTTCTACAACCTTTGGGCTGCCTCTTCTTCATCACTTCTGTTGCCATATCTGTTGCTTAGGCTCATCTGCTGGCTTTCATATCGATATCCCCTCAATTCTTTAATGCTGAAATTATATTTTAATGAGGTAACACTAGCAGCCCACTCCAATCCACCTACAACTTCTCACAAAAGTTAATTAATACAAATTTGATTTCAGAAGAAAAAAATATATAAGATAGAATATTCACATCTAGTTCACATAAAAAATAATCTCTTTTTTTTTTCCTTAGGTGCGGAAAAGACAAATTATTTTACCTAAAAACATTAAGAGCCAGAACAACAGGAACCCCAAACTGCTGGGTAATTTGAATTTGCTTCAGCAAGTTGCTGCAACCATCCGACACCAGCTTGAGATTCTGTATGGGAAATGAAAGAAAACCAACAACAAATATACATTTGTTTTGTTTATTCCTAATAGAAAAATGTTTTATTACTGTACTTTTAATATATAATATGGATCAGCGCAATGAATTCTGTCCAGCTACATTAATTCTTATGTGCAAGTACCTTAAACCAGTTTTATGGCTTCTACAGAATGGCTTCAAACTCCCTACAAAGAAATGAAAATGGGCTGAGAAAAGAAAAGGTATGGGAAATTTTATTGAATCTTATATATTAATTACTTTCTTTCCCATTATGTTAATGGTAATAATTATTCGTTAGATTTATATCTTTCTACCCTCTAGAAGTGTCAAGTGGGTTACATAGGGATCTCCATTCATTTTCTTCCTGTAGCAGTAACCTTTTGAAGTAGATTGGGCTGGCCCGAAGTCACTCAGTTAATTTCCATAGCTCAGGGGATACTTGAAATATGGACTAGAATGTGAAACTTCTACTGAAAACCTTACAAGTCCACTATGGCTGATATATAAATGAAATTATATTCACTGATAATATCTACATAACTATATTTTTAATGTTATTACTGGTTGATCAAGAAGTTTGAGTGAATTCACATCACTGGTCACGTGGACTTGCTATATGAGATTTTCAGAGCATTTGGAGGCCATCGCTATCTTCGACATTTTTGGGAGCCCCATTTAAAAAGTGCATGTGCACATGCTCACAATACATTTTTTTTTTAATAAGTTAGGTCAAGGACCCAGGGAAGTAAAAAAAAAAAAGCATCAACGTTGGAATCTGAATGGAAGAAAAAAAAATAGCATGTGAAAACAGAGAAAAGAAATACTAGCGATAGATTATGCGAATATGAGTGTGTGTTTCTGAAAGACAAGAAGTATGATCCTTTCACTGCTAATCATTTAAGCAACCCACAACAATATTCAGAACCTTTGACTTTGTTATTTTTTGCCATTAAAAATATTCCAGAGACAAGTTTGTTTAAATAGCAAATTTAATCTTCTTCTTCTTCTTCCTCCTACTGAAACCCAGAACAATTTACAAGAAAACAATAAGAACAGTTTGAAATAAATCATCATACTAATACCATCACCCCTTAAAAATAATACATACAAAAGCTGCAAAAGGCACATTAACATTCTGTTGATGCAACCTTACAATAAAGATACCACTAGTATTCCCGAGTTTCTGGACTATCTCGAAAGACTAATGTCAACCCTGTGTGATTCAGTTTAATCAATCAACCTCTTCTTTTTTCAACAACCTCAAAATATGTTTTTATCTGTTACCTTTCACCTCATGGTAGCCCTACTTGCTACCTATTTTTATTGCTGATATGTGTTTTATGCATGTATGCATTTTGTGCACAATTGCATATTTAATTTTATTTTACAATTTTTCTACTTATTTTGATTTTTTGCTGTTTGCTTATGGTTTTGATAATTATATGATAATTATATGATACTTTGGGTGAGTTTTATTAAGTTTGATTTTTTTTCTTGTTAACTGCTTTGGGTCAGCCTACATTTGGAAGCTTGCAGTATGCAACTGAACAAAATAATTGAACAAATAAACAAATATTCCCCTTCTTAGCATTGTGAACTGTACTTTCTGGAACTATGAGGAGGGCCTCCATAGATAACCGTATTGGATGAGTTGGATGGCATTGGGAGAAAAAGATTTTTCAATACATTGGATTAAGCCATTTAGTAACAGCTATTTGGAGGAAATATTTCTAAAAATGGATTTTAATAGGGACAGGAAATGTTCTCACCTCTTCCGTATATTCTTTCTTAAGAGGTGCACCAGCTATAACCTGAAATTAGAAACAAATAATTAAAGAATAGACAACTATTTAGAAACACCTAAAATATGTGATCTTCATGATTTCTAGAATGGAGAAACCCGGCAAAACTTTTATTTGAATATTTAGATAAAAACCATTTGTATATAAAATATATTTGTAGATATATTTTTAATTACCAGGATTTTAATATGGGGATTTTGGAATAGTGTTTCTCTTCCCAAATTGATGCTATTGTATATCTGACTAAAGAAATCTTTAGTGTTTTGCAACTAGATAATACTAGACTCAAGTTCTGAATCTAGTTTTTAAACCTGAAAATAAAGCTATTCCAGTGAATTAACTTTGAATCAAAATGTTCTGAAGTTAGAATACTTAATAATTGATCATATTTTTTATGCTAGAAAATAAATATTTCTAACCCAATGTTTGCATGGGAATTTGAAGAAGAGAAACAATTGAAGGAGGAAGTCTCAGATCCTTCTTTTTGCCTTGAGAAGTACTCCCCTGCTTCCCATCTGTGCTCCAATTCATGTCAGTCATCCTTCCTTCAGATTTCCTGTGTGATTAAATCAACTTAAGAAAAATATAGCCGAGCAAGAGAAACCATATGAAGGGAACGTTAAGGAACCTCTGCTCTTTGATTATATTCTGTGAACTGGTTAGAAGTTTCAGTGGGCACAAAAACAAATGAGACAAATTACATTCCTCCATTTGCTCATTCATAAAGCCAGAGTTTGTAACGGAAAAGACAACAATAAACCATAGCTTCAAACTGTGATTTACAGCCTAATCCTAAGTATGACTTAGTCCCTAACTCTGTTTGCCCATCACATAAGCCCTTTAAAATCAACCTAACAGATTACTACAGTATATCAATCCAGTTAATAAATTCCAGTTCCCTACTAAGAAATCATGTTCTTGCCAAATCCTAAATAATCCTATTACTCAAAAACAATTACTAAGAAGTATAAATCTAGTAAACTACACCTGGTAATCAGTGGAAATCCAAAAAAAGAAAAAGAAAAAAGTAAAGTGAAAAAAAAGAAAACTAATCCTTGGAAAATGAACTGAAAATGTTCAGGGAAAACATTTCCATGTTAGGCTTATTTGTTAATCAGTTATTTGCTTCAACTGAATAACTTATTTAGTGGGAAAATGTTGAAACTACATTTAAAAAAAATCAATTGTGCAGTTTCCTTGAGGTCTCAAAGAAATGCATTCCCCATACAAAAAACAGGGTTGTCAGGCATAGAATTATTAATATTTTTTAACTGAGTCTGCAAACCTCTGTACCCCCCAAAAGTGAAGAGGATACAAATATTAAGGCTCCATCCAGAATAACATAATATATTACAGTTGAATGTCACCAAGTTGAATGAACTTTATACTTCCCAAAGTGGAAGGAACAGGGCACATTTGCAAAATATTAATATTTTCAACAGGGAGGAGAGGGAAGAATCAAGAAAAAGTAATTTGAAGAAAGATTTTAAAAATAAGGATGCAAAAACCAAGACTTGTCCTTTAGCACGAAATTAATGTATTAAGGTGAAAAATTGCTGTTGGACAAATCTGGGCAAACATTAGAGGGTAGCAGAGTTAGAGTTTTCTGTAATTCTTTGGCATCTTCCAACTTTTTCAGCTCAGATATAGTAGCTTTAGGAATGAAGAATGAAGGGGTGAATAAAAAAAGTACAGGAGAAACAAAAATAGAGAAAAGGTGTAGGTGTAAAGACAATGATGGATTATAACCAAAGTAGTTAGCATATAATCTTGGAACAATTAGTACATGTAGTTAAACATCAGCATCCAGTGGCACAGAAATTTGAAAAACATTGGGAAACTGGAGGGTGGGAAGGATCAAGCTCAAACAAGAAATTAAAATTAAATGAAAGAAAAAAGTGAGGAATCAAAAGATAAAAGCCAGACTGCATGCCTGGATGACAGGCTGAGAGAAGAGAAAGTAACACAAGAATTTTGAGAGGGAAGATAGAAAATATAGGCTCTAATACATGTGCCTCAAAGTATTGCTACAATCAGAAATTTTTTACAAAAAAGATAAACAGGGTGCAATTTGGTCAAATTGAGTACTTTAAAATTCCATACAGTTAATAATTCCCTCCCAATGAATTTAACAGATTAAAGTTCTTAACTTTGATTGGAATGTACCCATAGTTGGTTTAAATAAGGAAATAATTAAGGGGATGTAGGAAACAGACTTAGGAACTAGCAGTGGGTGATAGTTCAAACTGTGGGATCATGAGCCAGTTATTGCAATGTGAAGGATGAATTTCAAGGGTGAAAAAAAAAGAAAAGTAAAAAAAATAGCAAGCAGATTTCATTCCATTTCCTAAACTTCTTAAGTCGTGTAGAGAGCCTTCGTTTAAATAGGTTTAAAACTATTGTCTCTTGACAGTTCAGAGAAGGAGACTGTTAATTGGCTTGCAATGCACCAGGAGTCATTTCAACCAGTTCCAGACCTGAAATGTTTATACTTATTTCAAATGATAAGGGGTTCAAAAAGTAGGGGGTTCTGAAGATTTATTCTCTGTTTTATTTGAGAGGTAGAGACACTTACATTTGGCCCACCTCCATGCATCTTCAAAGCCCTCACTGTAGCCACAAGCACAACCACACTGGGAATCAAGCCAGAAGCTCTGCATTTGATGTTGAAGAATTTCTCCATTCCGATATCAGCACCGAAACCGGCTTCAGTTACTATTAGGAATAAAGGGTTAATTTAAGTTAGGGTGGATCAGTGAACCCAGGAAATGTTGCTATTTGAGGGCTATCACAGTTTAGTATATACACAAGTAGCTTCATCTGTGCAGACACCTCATCATGAATGGTTCGCCATGTTTTCATAAGAATAGGCAGTGCTTTTATTTTTAAAGAAGAGTGGGAGATTATCCCAAGCTAGAAATTTCAATCAAAGCCTTAAAAAAAACATTTGTGTTGTACACATTTTCACAATGTCCATATGTCATGTACCCATTCCTAAGGGGAAAAAATCATCCAACTGTTAAAATTAATGTGTTATTAGAGCAGTTTTGGTATTATATAGCCAAATAATTAGTTAGTGCAAATAGTTATTTGTTCCTTACTTCTTAGATTTATACCCCACTTTTCCTTCAGAAAAACATATATGGATTTTTACCCTCTCCTTCCCCCCACCCCCACAAGAACAAGCCTGCACAGAGGGTGATTTTTTAAAACCACACTTTAGCTACAACCTGAAGACATACACTCTTCATTAAGGCCAGACTAGAAAGCTTTTTCACATAATGAGAAACCTCTTTTGCACAAAGGTTGCCACTTCAGTCCACTTTCACATGTCAGAGGCTTTACTAAATCTTCACACAGTTTGGAAAATCTTCACATGATCAGGAACATGATGTTCAAATGATAAACTGCCTTAAAAGTACCTCTCATACATCATCTGGAATCTAGTTAAGTTTTAAACAGAATTATTGAAACCACCTGGACTTATTAATATAAGTTTAATGATTTTAATGCATCTGTTGAAAAGCAAGGATTCTAACCCATTACTCTTTGGTGAAGACTTCACAATGTTAGCTCTGAAAAGGTCTTATATTGATGGCTGAGGGCTTGTGGCCAAGAAAAAATCTTACCTAAAGCCACATCATGGAATTCTGTGTGTGTGTGACCTTTGGGGAACTTCAAAATTGGCAAAATGGCAAATGAGGCATCACAATGCAAACCCCACCCATTGCATCTTCAGAATAGGCTGCGATTGCTGTGTCTGCCATCTTGCCGATTTTACCTCACCTACCCATCAACCCATACCCATATGCAAAGAATTCTAATCCTCATGCAGGATTTATACACTGCATAATATATAGAAAGCAGTAGGAAGAAGCTGTCGTAAAAACAATGTCAGCCTTTTAAGGCAGATCAGTTCAGGAAACAGATTACGGGAAAGTTATTTATTATTGTAGGATATAACAACAGAATCTTGAAAGCCTGTCAGATTTTCTTTCCACTCCATTTTATACCAAACAGATTCAAAGCAGTGTTATTTTGAGTTTCTTTCTCATACTTTCCCAGGACTGAGTTTCTGTTTATTCCTTCCCTATTCCTCCATCAAGATTATATTCTTTTAAAAACAGATTAATTGCTTCTGAATAAAAGATATGGTATGAATATGCTATGCCATTAATAAGTTTCACTTACTGTCATACTCAAAACGTAAGTATGAGAATGTATTTATTTAGTCAATGAAATTTTATCAATTTTAAAAGAGCAATTATAAAGTAAAACAAACTAATGCCGCATATACTAAAAGACAAATCACATAATGATATTACATTTGAACCTCTATTACTGTATTAATAGATCTACTACCCCAATAATGATAAGTTTAAAAATGTATGATTAAAAATAGCATGATTAAAATAATTGTTAATAACTGAAACCTATGGATCAGATAATGAACCATAAGACTAATATTCTATGTAAGTAAGTAGCTGTCATTATATGATCAAGGAAAATTTGCTTATGGTTCATCAGTGAACTGATATTTACTTACTTCCCATATATATAATTTAAAGAAAACATTATTGCTGCACATTTTAAAATAGTTTCAGAAAACAATTTAAGACTTGGGGTAAAAAAAAAAAATTCAGACAGCCAATCCACATTTATATCTTTTTATATTATTACCCACTTTCTTGTTTCCTTATTTACTTTAGTTTGAATTGGGAAAAACTGAGGTACAAAGCATCAGAAATATTTCAGGCAATGAATCTGGGGACTGAAAACATCACAAGTCTGACAAACACAAAATCAGGAATATAGACATTCTGACTAGTGGGAGAGGAAGGAAACAGGATGCGGTGTAAAGGCCACTAGGATGAAGGTAACCAACTGCAAAGGAAATAAAACAGAGAGTAAATGTAAAGATAAAGCCATGTGCCAAAGCCATGTACTTTGACCCTTGTTTGTGCTCAAATATTCAACACAATCACTTTTGTATTATTTCCTGCTGGCAAATCAGAGTGCCAATGAAAATATAACCAGATAGAGGCCAGTAGGACAAAAATGATTCCAACTAGTCTTTGTTTAATTATAATGTAACTCTGGAGGCGAGTTATGTAGATATAACTAAATAAATATTCTATTTCAAGGCTCTGTGTTTGTATAAAGCTCTTCAGGCCTTCATACTATATGTAATTCTACATATAAGGAGAAGAAACCACAGCAAGTCTATTAGGTCACCTTGGCTCCCACACCATCCTCTTTGCTTTGCTTTCCAGGAGTAGAGTGTGAAATAGAAGTATCCTTATCTAGGAGTACAGTGTGAAATAGTATCCTTTGTGTAAATGAACATCATAATTCCAAAAGAAGGCTCTTGCGATCCACAAGAGCTCTCTCTCCATATGAAAAAAGAGTAACAAGAAGAATGAAAACTACATTTGACTCCTGTCATTGACTTATCTCAGTTATTACAATCCTTTAACGAAGCTCTGTATGTGGGTGTGTGTGTGCGCGCGTGTGTGTGTGTGAGAGAGAGAGAGAGAGAGATAACGAGACGGATATATAAGATGAGGGAGGAAAGACAAATTAAAGGAAATGCCTTTATTTTTCTTTTCACTAAAGTAGATAACATATGTGAATGCATATAATCCCACTTACACTATCTGGGGAATTAAAAAAAAAAAAGAACTCAAAACATTCTGACAATTCAGCATTTATGATATACATCCCCCACACTCTTGTTGCAATTATTAACATGGAACATGCTTTCAGAAAATATTTTTTAGAGACTACTAAATTATAAACTAAAACTCAGAACAATATACAGACAGAAGAAAGCCGCCACTAGGCTATAGCTCAGTGATGACGAACCTTTTCGGCACTGAGTGCCCAAACCGGTTCGCTTTGCGCATGATTTGCGTCTTGCACAACAAAGGGAAACAGCTGAGGCGCGGCAATCTGCACTGCTGCACCGATCAGCTGTGCTTCAAAACGAGGTAATACAAGTCAGAATAGGGCAGGGGCAGGTGGGAGGGCCCAAATGCAAACCCGGAAGTGACCTGGCAATGGCACGCATGCCATCGAAGAGAGCTCTGTGTGACGTTTCTGGCACGCGTGCCATAGGTTCATCAACACTGCTATAGCTTAACCCAGTTCCATATGGGGTCTGAATCCAATAATCAACATTAACACAGCAAGAGACCTTTAAAAAAAAATCAACATTTTTGTTTGGAAGGACACAAAATGAAACAGACAAGAAAATTATCTATTATTAAAATCTCATAAACAGGTAGATTTCAACAAAACAAATCTTTGCACAGTAAGCATTTAGGGTCAACACATAAAAACCAAAAACCAAAACAGCACACTGGAAGAGAGCACTAGAAAATATGCACACTAGGCTAACTTTTAGGACATGGAATAGTGGACGCCAAATTCCAGAACAATGCAAGAGGAAATGGAAATTCTGAATTGCTGGTGGCCATATAATTCTACGATGTAAACATAGTTCTCCTTCTGCAGCTGTCAGCAGGGAAACTATCGAGTTCAAAGTTACAGAAGCACATGAACTTTAACCCCAGGGATCCAAGGCATTTTGGTTGGGGAGCAAGTCTCAGTGATTCTTGTAAAACAGCACATCGCTAAACACAACAGCTGCCAAAACAAACCAGGATAGATCAAGATCCATCTGAAAGGATGCCCACTTTTTTTTTTCTTGTTAGAACAGCAAGGGTAAATGAACTAGATGTTTTTACAACATGACCCCACATCTCTTCCTAAATGAGCAGTTGTGGAATGTACTACTCTCAGATCTTTCCACGTGTTCCAAATGATTCCATAAACTTGCTCTGCTCTGTAAATTTCTAATATATTTCAGATGCTCGTGGTCCTATAACAAGGCATGTTTTAAATCATACAAGCCTGGGCTGGAAGGAAAAAAGACACATATAATTTACAGGTATTACTTTATCTTTACAGAATGCTGTTTGAGGATTCAAACCATTCAACTTTCTAAAATAAATGAGCAAATCTTTCCAAGAACAGCAGCTGGACTATAGAGAGACTGTGTCTGTATGGAATTACAGAGGATGACTACAGAGGATGGACCAAAACACCCTCTCTTCATTCAAATATGTTGTCATCTGAAGCTCTTTTTGATTTAAAATAATAATTTTGGAGAAAAAAAGGGAGGGAGCAGTTCAAGTAACTGACACATCACTATTTGTTTTCAAATTATGTATACAGGTAGTCCTCAATTCACAACAGTTTGTATAGTGACCTTACAAAGTTACAATGGCACTGAAAAAAAGTGACTTATGACTATTTTTTACACTTACGACCATTGCAGTATCCCCATAGTCACGTGATCAAAATTCAGACATGTGGCAACTGATTCATATTTATGATGGTTGCAGTATCCCAGGGTCATGTGATCCCCTTTTGTGACCTTTTGACAAGCAAAGTCAACGGGGAAGCCAGATTCACTTAACAACCAGGTTACTAACTTATCAAGTGCAGCGATTCACTTACCAACTGGGCCAAGAAAGATCATAAAATGGGGCAAAATTGACTTAACAAATATCTCACTTAACAATGAAAATTTTGGGCTCAATTGTAGTCGTAAATCGAGGATTACCTGTACTGGATTTACCATCAGTGTTTGCCTATCCTAGTCCAAATTTGCTCCTCCAAGTCCAATTTTGCTTCTCCTTCTCTGATCTTGATGGGTGAAAATTGTTTCTTTTTTTGCAATTTTTGAGTTAAGAAACTTTGAAAATGATTCTATAAGTCCTAAAATATATTTTTCTTGAAAAACAAACCCCAATATAGCAATAGAAATAGCATTGTATTTATATACCGCCTATCAGGGCTTGCAAGCCTCTCTAA
>JANHJO010003641.1:134531-150014 GCA_032468235.1 Pseudoxyrhopus heterurus | reverse complement strand
CTGGGCTGGGCTGGCTGGAGGAGGCTTTTTTCTCTGACAAAGAGAGCCACTCCAGTCAAGCAGGATTCCTTTTGCACTGCTTTTTTCAGGAGCTTTGCTGGAGCTGACAGGGAGAGGGAAAGTTTTTTGAGCCAGCCAGGAGTGATTTTTACCATTAAAATTATCCTAACCGGTGGGGCTTGGGAGTGGGCAGGGCCAGCTGGAATTTCTACTACCGGTCCGAGCGGACCGGGGCGTTCCGGTTGAATCCCACCACTGGTTTGAACTCCATCCTTTGTATGTATGTTGATGTCACATGAATATAGAAAAGGGCAGAGCTTTGATCACACTATTGAGACATCACCATGTCCTTGCAAATAAATAAATAAAAAGTAAATAATTTCACAGGGATTGCATAATACTTATGTGAATGGGATGTCACCTTTCCAGGCATATGGCATAAGCCATTGTGGCATTCCTCAAGCAGGGGAATAGAGCCAGCCTACAAAATGAAGGTAACAAAAGTCTGGAGATCTTTCTATGGCTCCAAGGGCTTTGAGGATTGAAAAAAAAATCTAGAAGGAATCACATTTTCTAATGTGGTGACTGGAATTGTGACTAGAGAATGGTAAACTCTCACCCATATTTACTTAAACAGGAAATTTATAAATCACTATTTAGCTTTGGGGGAAAGCACCCTGAACAAAGAACAGAATGTCTTCAAAAGTAGGCATACAGTTTATATAAAGAGAGCAACCAATCAGTAACAAGGGTCGTCTCCTAATTTAACATTTTTCAACTTTGCAACTTTGAGATGATGGTTGGGAATTCTAGGAGTTGAGGTCTATACAACGTAAAGTTGGCAAGTTTGAAAAACAGTGAAATGCAAATCAGTATAAATATTGATACAGAACTTTGAAGCATAATCAATACAGCAAGATGGGATCAGATGAACAAAACATCAAAGCTCTGATGGATAATTGCTTACAGATAATTCTTCTTTTGATAATCACAGTGGCAGGTTTTGTAATAGGAACAAGACAATGGTTTGTAGAAATCTGTGGATAAAAAGATAATAATGCACATTGAATCCTATTCAAAATAGAAACATCCATTGTCCCTCAGAGTAATGATATGAACATTTTAGTCTCATCTCCAAATGTGGGAGACAGGTACTGTATATATTCATAAAAGTTGCACTAGAATGTAAAATAATTAAGCTCTGTGGGCACATTATTTCAAGGAACATTGAAAGCTGTCCTTTGTGTGCCTACAATGCAAGAAAGAACCTGATGTTATACATCAATCCTGCCAAATCCAGTTATTGAACTAAAATATAGGCAATATAACAGCTATTTATTGTGGCCAGGATATATATTCTTTCAGACCTTACAGCCAGGGAATTAGTGGAGTCAGTGTTTTGTTCTGCACTGTTTAATAGTTTTGGTGTGGAACAGATTATCTTTACCAAGCATGTTTTATTTTTCTTGTTTTACAAATATGTTGTGTTTTATGTTTTGCTAGCTGCTCAGGGTTATTTGATTAAGATAGGCAGCTTAATAAATTTGCTAAACAAGCAAACAAACAAATAAAAGTTAGGCCATAAATTTGTGGAGGGTGGGTATATAGGATCCAAGAAGTTGCAAGTTATTGTAGGTAACTATATTATATTACTATAGTTACTATATTGCTTGAAAAGTGCACCTGAGTAAAAACTGTGCAACTGATCTCTTGCTTATGATGTCTTCCTTTCTATCCTTGGGAATCTTCTTACTCCTTGTATGGGTTTGCATTTTGTTAAGTGGGATTTAATATGGACAATTTGAAACGGTTATGAGAAAATACACATTCCGGATACATTCATTTTGAATGATGACCCTAAAGATAACACCCTCCTTCCCTTAATCTAAAAGGGAAGTGTCCTGCCAAACACCAACACTGAATAATGTCATCCCAACATAAAAAATACCACACACAAACACGGTACCCTTTGCTGTTTGATGGATACTATATTGTTCCAGACTGCTTTCTAAACCCTTTTTTAGGACATACTCAGAGGTTTTAAGGAAATCTATGAAAGAAAGCTGATTGTGCATTTCTTGATATAGAGAAAGGGTATGCTAAACTCAATAGGAGCAATTTGTATAAAAATGAAGTTCGGTTGCTGAATGTTATTGAGTATGGATGGAAGTAACGAATGTGTGAGACTATATGAATGCATAGTAAAAGATTCGACACTGATCAAGGAATAAGACAAACTGTACAATGTACCCTTGATTAATGTATTTAAGGATACATATATAAGGAATGCCTGTGGTAATGTTAGAGTTCCGCTGGTTAGAGATATGAATGGATATATACTATTGTATGCAGATGACTCCATGTTGTTGCCTTAGAACAATAATGATTTGTGTATTTGTTTGATGTAATACAGGTAATCCTAAACTTAAGACCACAACTAAGCCCAAAATTTATGTTGCTAAGCAAGATATTTGTTAAGTGAATTTTGCTCTATTTTACAACCTTTCTTGCCACAGTTGTTAAGTGAATCACTGCAGTTATTAAGTTAGCAACATGGTTGTTAAGTGAATCTGGTTTTCCCATTGACTTTGCCTGTCAGAAGTTTGCAAAAGGTAATCACATTACCCTGCAACTGTCATAAATATGAGCTGGTTGCCAACTGTCTGAATTTTGATCATCTGACAATGGGGATGCTTCAATGGTCGTAAGTGTGAAAAATAGTCAGAGGTCATTTTTTCAATGATGTTGTAACTTTGAACAGTCCCTAAATGAACTGTTGTAAATCGAGGAATATCTATAAAGAGCATGGATCTGAAAATTAATATATCATAAACTAAGTTAGTTGTATTTTGTTGGAGAATTGAACTAAGAATTGCAAATTAATAGATGAAATAGATAAACTTGTATATGGTGGTAGAATATTTTCTAAAGTTAGAAAAAGGGATGGAAAAGTAATTGGAGAATGACTGATTGACTGAATGAATGAATATTGTCAAAATAAGCTGACATGATTGTGTATGAGACCTACTTCTGTTTTCTTTCTTATTTGTAAGTAAGAATTAAAAATGTTACAAAAAATTAAGCTGAAATGGGAAATTTAAATAGTGTTGTGGTAAAATAAGAATGTGGATTACATACAAAATGGAATAATAAATGCATGATGAAGTGCTTGGTCATATAAAAAGGACCAAATTCCAGAACAAATACATGAAGGAGGTTAAATGAGTTTAAAGAGAGGAGAAGATTGAGAATATAAGAGAGAGAGAGAAGTAAGGTGTTTAAAGAACGAAAAGCAATGCATGATGTTTTACATGTGTGTGGTGGAATGATAATTTGAAAGGACTGAAAAAGATAAAGCTGGAATAAAGTATATATAGATACATTTCTTATCTCTTACCTATAATTTTTGGCTTATTATTTCTTATTCCTTTTTTGCTCTCTGCATAATGTTGCTTACCCTGAAAGAGAAGAGTGTGATGTGTAAGTATATGTTTGTCTTCATGAGATTTGATTCAAATCTTCTTCCGCAATATATATTATCTATACTGATTTAGCTCTCCAATTTATCCTTGCATGTCATGCAGCCATCTTTGAAGCAACTCAGAGACACCACCAAAAAGCAATTGTGTTGACTATCCAAGCAAGTTCCTTATTCCAGCTACCAATCAAGGCATCAACAGAACCATTGGCTGAATCATTTCACAAACTCTTCCAATCCCATTCCAACCAATTGCAATTGTCACTCATAATGAAACATCTGGAAGAAAACAAGAAGCTCAGAGAGCACCAACCCTCATTTCAATCTGAGGTACTAATATTACCCTTTATCAATAGCTGCTACTGGTTTTTTTTAGATAGACCCATCCCAGTAGGTCACCTCTTCCTATAGAGGTGAGAAGTAGTTACTAACCCAGCTTAACTAGATCGCGCTCTACTCATGAAGCTGGGGAGACCTGAGATCTCACCCAAGAAACTCTTCCTTGGTCAAAACAAAAGATCAACTGAACAATGTGATCTGCATTAAGCATTGACACAATGATCAATTAATACAGATCTATTTATTCTATGCTTGGTATCTTGATAAAGGGAGATATTGTTCCCATGCCATGTCACTCAATTCATTTCTATACATGGAATAAGATGTGATGTATGGTCCTTTACTTTAGGCAACAATGTATCTTGGACTGGTTTTATTTATTATGGGTTGCTGATTTTCCCCCTCCTGTTTTAAATACAAATATTTTATTTAATTATGTATATTTTGGAATGCCCCTGAACAAGTACCTGTTTTCCCAAAAATAAGACATATCCCAAAAATAAGACCTAGCACGTTTTCATGCACGTGCCTAATATAAGCCCTTCCCCCAAAATAAGCCCTACTTAAGCGCCTGAGCAGCTGGCTAGCCGCTCATTCCTCTAGTTGCTTGCAGTGCTGCCAACAGAAGGTGAGGTGAGGGGGGAGGAGCTGCCCCATGCATCCTGTACCAGCTTACCTCAGGGCCCCCGCAGCCAGGCCATCAATGCCCCGACAACTGCCTAGTGGCCGCAGCACTGCTGCATTGCTCTGCCTCCTGCTCTGTTGCAGCCACTAGCAAGCAGAAGAAGTGGGCCAGTGGACATGTGGGGTCCTGATAGATGGGGCTGCTGAAGCCATCACTGTCAGGCAAGGCAGATGTCGGGGCCTGGGTGGCCTGGATATGGGAGTCATGAGGTAAGTCAGTGCAGGGCACGTGGGGCAGCTCTCCCCCCACTTCACAGAGGTGGCACTGACACACCCTGCAGCCTCCTACCCCACCGCAAGCAAGCAGAAGAAGTGGGTCACCCATATATGGGGGGGGAAGACATCTCCCAAAAATAAGCCCTAATGCTTATTTTGGAGCCCAAAAGAAAACAAGACTGGATCTTATTTTTGGGTATATACCTCTTCACATACATGTATAAAGCAGTGGATTCCACAAAAATTAAAATGCTATCTCCAACTAAATTTTGCAATGTAGAATTCCCTAATTCAATGTTCCACCGACAGTATGCCTTTCTTCTAGACTCCTTTTCTATTCCTCATCAAACATTCAGTGACCATTTAACATGTGTTGTCCTTATCTTCCCTTTTTTCATCATCTGGGTTTAAACAACATAGCCATTGTAACCTATCATTTGAGTACGCTATGACTTAATATCCCTGATTATTGGGTGTTATGCTCACTTGTGTGTATGCCATAATTGTGTCATTGTTACTGCTGAATCATGTGCAGGAAACAATATGAACCACTGAGCATCTCCAGAGGAACTGCCTGCCCTCTTTCCACTCTGGGAAATTTTCACAGTAGAACAGCAGTTGGATTGGCACTAAGGCAGGGGTGTGAAACTCAAGGCCCGGGGGCCAATCCAGCCCACAGGGTACTTAGATCTGGCCTGAGGGGCCACCTTGAAAACAGTGAAGGACCGGCCCATCGTGCTTCTGCCAGTGAAAATGGGCTCCTGAGCTCCATTTTCGGCTGCCATGGCCTCCCTCTGCCAGTGAAAACTGAGCTCGGGAGCCCCTTTTTGCTGGCAGAGTGCTCAGGCCACCACAGACACCGCTGATAGGAGTGACATCGAGCTGACCATGCCCACCCTGGACCCCCCCGAAGTCAAACACAACTCTGATGTGGCCCTCAATGAAATCGAGTTTGACACCCCTGCAGGGAGGGAAACACTAGATATATTTTCACATGCAGTATTTTCTCCCTGCTTGATCGTCAATTTCTCACACTGTAAACTTATCAGGAATGTTATCTGGATCATGAAGATGGGCATAAAAGCAACTCTGTTGTAGGCATCATTTGCTTCAGCAGCTGAAGGACACCCGATCATGGAAAAGCTCAGAAATGCTGAATAGGAACCTAAGAACACGTTCAAAAACAACTCATGCAAAACAGAACTGCTGTTTTTCTTATTTCAAAGAAATAAGCTGTGTTTTATTGTTCCCCCTACCTATCTTCTGCTGTCTGCACTATGATTTATAATTGCTATGTTTGTCACTTTTATGCTTCAATGTGTTTTTTATTTAAACACTGAGATGCAGATTGATTTGTGATATTTTAAAACTAGTTTTCCAATAACAAGAGACTTACAGACAACTAAAGAAAACACAGGACTTCCTCCTTATTATTGAAAGCCCAGCTAGACACTTGGGTGAGCTATCAATCTCCAGACGTTCTCAGCTCCTTAACATTTACTAAATTTGAAGAACATCCTGTATTTTTTGGGCAGAACATGTTGTTAGCTTGACTGCTGTGCAAATAAAATGTATTGAATATGAAAAATGTCTCAAATGCTAAATCCCTTGAAATCCAGGGGAAAAAAACATACTGGTGGGTTAATCCAACCCTGTGTTCCAACTGAACATACTGGAATGCTTTCAGACAAACATGCAAACTGCAGAAGATGTGAATTTAGTTCATGTTATTTGCCAGCCTCTTTAATGGAGAGTGATCAACATATAAGAAATATTACAGATATTATTACTGCCTGGTCCTGTTTATGCAACTCACTCAATCCAGTCGATCACTAATTCAGACAAATCTTTTTACCAGTGGTTCCAGTAACACACAGTCACATTAACTGGATATAAAAACTCATTGCTTTGTGTATGCACCTTCCTCATTCATTTTCTTTATGAAATGACTGGTATTGCTCATTTCCTTTACCACCTTTGCCACCAGAGTATTGGCATGGATTCATGACATTACCAGCTTGTTCTCCATTGGTGGACACTCCATTTGTCTTTGCCATGGCAGTCAATCAATGTTTAATAGGTGTATGATATATTATCAAGGAGGTGAGTTCTGAAATTAAGAGGGTTGGTTTTTTTTCAGTTATTCTGTCTTTTCAGCTCTTTTCCTTGGAGAACTAAATAGAAAAAAAATACTGTGTAGTACTGCATCTATCGGGGGTTAAATCCAATGCCCTTAGAATTAGTTAATTAAGTCTGCTGACATCTTATTAACCCATTCAGGTATTAGTGAAATTGGACATACAGTATGGGAGTCTTATGTGGAAGACCCAGTATTTTCCCCCCCATATCATTCACACTCAATTCACACTTTTGTTGTTCAATAGCCACATTTAAATATTTGAGGAGGAAGGGGTTGAGTGTAGACTGGAATGCAAATTGTGTGAATTAACAAGATTAACAAGATTGTTAACTTTGTAACAAGACGATGGCTCACGTGGTAAGATGCTGGGCTTGCGTACCACTAAGTCGCCAGCTTGGCAGTTCAATTCCCAAGAGCAATTAAAACCGTATCCTGCTTTGGGCAGGGGGTTGGACTCGATGACCTACAAGGTCCCTTCCAACTCTTGTTAATATATTATATGTTATTATTATAACATCATACACGTGGGGGGCACATTGGGAGTTTCAGTTCTCTGGGGCAGGAATACTGAAAATGTCAATGACTTGTGTAGCGCTAAGTGTAAAAAATATGAGACAAGGTCCTGGTTAAATCCCTCTGAAGGACAAAAGAAAATGGTATTGAGTTTAAAGATAAGAGAAAATAGGAGGCTATAACTTGCTAGCACAAGGCAATCAATTACTAGTGCTGGATTCAATTTTAATGATTCCTCACTAGCTGTTCAGTAATAGGTGTGACAGGTTTTAACCAAGTTTAAGCCAACTAAGGGAATAAGCCTGATAGGCCACGTTGGTGGAGTAGAGATTTTTCAGGATTTTGGTAGTTGTTAACTGCTGTAAACTTATTTTCAGATTTATACTGTGCTACTGTGTTTTTGTTTGTCCCCATCTGGGAAATGATGCCCTCATATTTTGATAATTGCACTATAATACAATTACAAAAATTTGTAGTAAGTTCCCATGGCCATTAAAATAGATCTTGCAAGGTTGCCCAATCTTGAATTTAAAGTCAGAAAAATAATTGAAGTGGACATTTGATTGGGAAACCAACTATGAGCATCTAGTTTAGTAGATAGTTCTGTGGCATTTCCAGTGTCCATTTCTAATACTTCTTAAATATTGTTCAATTTTAACCCATTTGTCCTTGCCTGTTACAGGTTTCAACTAAGCATAAGTGTTAGTTTTCAAGATACTGTAAATGTTTACCATCTATCTCTTCCATCTTCAAGTTTTCAAGCTAAACATGCCAACTCCTTTAACCATTGTTCACAAAGCTTGCTTTCCAGTTCCAGAAACTTTAGCTTCCTATTTTCTGAACCTACTGCAGCTTTTTTTATGTCCCTTTTAAACTACAATGCTCCAACTGGATGTAGCATTCCAAACGCAATTTAACAGAGCAGTGCAGAATGGAATTATTGCATTTGTGTGATTTGGGTCAAATGCTTCATAAAGCTCAAGAATGCACTAACTTTTTAACCTAAGGTGGACTTTCTTGTTCTTTTTTCCTTGAAAATGTTTCACTTTTCATCCAAGAAGCCTCTTCAGTTCTATCTTTTTAAAATGCTCATCAGATTACTTGCTCAAGTTCAGCTGTGGTCTCTTAGGCATCCTGGATCTTTCTGTCACATCCTGCAGCCAAACCAAGACTCTGAAGAACTGTACCTATGCATTTGATTTTCCTACCCAGTTGCAAGTTGCCATTGCCCCTAGTTTGGTTTCATCCAAACACGTAATAAGAGCCCATCTATTCCATCCTCTGTGTCATTTAAGCATCCTGAGAGTCTATTCAATATCTACTTAACTCATGAGGATGGAACCCTGGCAGGCCTGATTTGATTCTTTTTTCCGGGACCACACAGAATAATTTATGAGCATCTATTAGGTGCAATTGTCCAACCAGTTGTAAATCCCACAGACTATATTATTTTATGGCCTACATTTGTCCATCTTGTCTGAGTATTATTTAACTTTCTACTGAAATCAAGGTATATTTCATCCCCCACAGTCCCTTGATCTATCAAAACGTCATCAAAAGGGAAATTACTTTGATAGGATTTATTCTTGACAAATTCATGCTGGCTCCTGGTAAGACTAGCATTCTTTACTAAGTGTTTTCAGACATAGTACTTGACAATCTCTTTTAATACTTGTTCAGTATAAACATAAAACTGACTTGGCTATAGATTCCTAGGTTCTCTCTCTTATCCTTTCTGAATACTTAAGACTAAATGTCTCAGACTTCTTTTTTTAATGATTTTTATTGATTTTTTTCCATTTCAATTACATTGCATATCATGCTTAAACAGTACTAGTGTGCGAGTCTACAGTAAATATATAACACATAATATCAAATTTATACTCCATATACCCATACAATTATATTCTATGTATACTATTATACATTGTACTTTTAATAATTATATACAATAATTTCTTTTTCTCCTTTCTTTACATCCTTCTCTAATCCTTTTGTCTTTTCTCCAGCCATGCGTACCATGCATTCCAACTTGTATAGTAATCCCCCCTTCGTTCCTTAATACCCTTGTTAATTTATCTAATTCAGCACAATCCATTTTTTTTTATCAGTTTGTCTTCCGATGGTATGTCTTCTTTTTTCCATTCCTGTGCATAAATTAATCTGGTTGCAGTAGAAACACGTAGGATTAAGTAAATCACATTTTTTTTTTATTTTTCCGGAATGATCCCTAAGAAGAAGGTCTCTGGTCTTAACTGTATTTTTTGACCCGTTATTTCCTGTAACCATCTTCTAACTCTATGCCAAGATTTCTTTGCCAGAGGGCAGGTCCACCATGCATGATAATAAGCACCTTGCACAAAGTTGCATTTCCAGCAATTTGGAGCCAAATTAGGAAACATTTTAGTTAGCCTTGCCGGTGGGAGATGCCATCGATAAAACATTTTGTAAATATTTTCTTTATAAGTCGCCGCCATTGTTAATTTATAATTCTTCTCCCAGATTTCCTGCCACTTATCCAGCTCTATTGTGTATCCAAAGTTCTTGGCCCAGGCAATCATATTGTCTTTTACTATTTCATCCTCCATTTTCAAATTTAGTAGAAATTTGTAACTTTTCGTTATCAATTTTTCATCTCCTCCCAATATTATTTTGTCTAATTCTTGTGGTTCCCTATATATTCCCTCTAGTTCCATATCTTTCTTGTATCTCATTTTAATTTGTGCATAAGACCACCAGTCTAAATCCACCCCTTGATTTTTTAATTCCTGAATCGATTTTAATTCCCCCTGATAATTTAAGCACATCTTTATATGTTGGTTTTTTGTCTGGGTCTAGAACATTTGGATACACTAATGCTTCCAAAGTGGATAACCAACAAGGTACTTTAACATAATATTTTTGTTTCAATTTCTCCCACGTTGCCAATAATACCTTCCTAAGAAAATGTCTCTGGAAATACTTCTGATGCTTATTTTCCCCATGCCATAGAAAGGCATGCCAGCCTTGTTGCAAATCGTGACCTTCAATTACCAATAATCTTTTATTTCTAAGCGTTATCCATTCTTTTAACCATGTGATTGAGGCTGCCTGGTAACAAAGGTCCCAATCTGGAAGTCCAAATCCTCCTCTTTCTTTTAGCTTCTTGCAACATTTTCAATTTGATTCTGGGTTTCTTCCCTTGCCAAATAAATTTTATTATCAGTCTATCCAAATTTCTAAAATATTTTTTATCTAGATGCACTGGGATCGTCTGAAACAAAAATAACAGTTTTGGTAGCACGTTCATTTTAATTGCTGCGATCTGTCCAATAAGTGACAATTGCAGGTTTTTCCATCTCTCTAGGTCTGATTTTATTTGTTGTATCAATCTGACATGATTATCTTCTTTGATCGATATACACCTTGCCATTAGCGAGATTCCCAGGTACTTAACCTTTTTGGTTGTCTGTATCTCCATTCTTTCCTCCATTTCTATTCTCTGCTTGATTGGCATGCTTTTAGTCATTATTTTAGTCTTTTCCTTATTTATTTTCAGGTCCGCCACCGCCCCAAATTCCTTTATTTTTGCTAGTAACCTTGGATCCGTTAAATGTCTCAGTTTTCCAGTTTCCTAGACTTTTCAAAAAAATTAGTCAGCAGTTAACAATTCAATTCCATCAGCTCTTTTTGAGATGTAATTTGTCTTGAGTGTATTTAACATAGCAGGGTGAATTATTGGAATTTATTGGAATTTAATTGTTTAAATTTTAATTTTTCGCATTCATATTCACTCACTTTCTCCCCCTTGTGATAGAAGACAAATATAAATAAATCAGTTCTTTCTCCTTCCTATTGTCTTTACTACTTTCCCACTTTCTCTGTGTAACAGACTAACAATTTCCTTGACTCCTTTGGAATGGATATACCCTTCCCAATGCGTTGGTACTATATTTTGCATTCCTTATTTCTCAACTCCTTCCAAGCTTTAAGTTTCCTGATTCTGTCTCTGCTTACACAAACTATCAGTCTGTATACGGTAGTTTCTTAGTGATCAGAAATATTTCTATTTCATACACAGATCCTTGTTGCTTCCTAGCTTGTCAGGGATCATCTTAAAAGATTTCCCTATTTCCCCCCCTTCTTATGGGTATTCTTTGTGTCTTTGCTTTCTGTAGCTCGTTTTATAGAGTCTCTGATCACACATTTATTTTTTAGGATTTCAAACCAAGGTGTGCTGTTTACCTTGGTTTGAAATTTATCAAAATATGTCACTCAATCAAAATTAATTTAAAACCTATCTTCCTGAAATCCAAAATATGTAACTAATTATGTCAGCTTTTCTTCCTTTTGTTATCTAGACTTTGGAAACTACAGGGCACTGCACTGTTGTCCATTATAGGCAAGAATTTTGCCTACATTCTCCTGAACAGACTGTCACTGTTTCGAAAAGAAATTTCCCAGAGGCACAATGGGGTTTTCAGTCAAAGTGGAGTATAGCAAACATGACATCTGCTATGAGGAAAGTCCAGGAAAAGTGCATTATTCAGAACAAACCTCTTTTATCTGTCTTAGTTGACTTGACAATAAAGTGTCATTTGACACTATAAATGGGAGGCTTTCTAGATTGCCCTGAGACATTATGGATGTCCAAGGAAATTGATTAAGTTAATTCAGCTACTCCATGATTAAATGATAGGACAGGCCCTTTACAATGGTGACACATCAGCAACATTTGTCATTTCCATGGAGTGAAACATGGTTATGTAACAGCTCCAGTCCTGTTCAACCTGTTCTTTCATTGCATATTGTCCAGGGTCTGCCTGGGGAGTGTACATCATGTACTGATTGGATGGCTCTCTCTTTGATTTTTGCCACTTGAACTCATGGATGAAGTGCCTCCATTCAGTCATTCAAGAAATCCTCTTTGCTGATGACTATGTGCTTCTGGCATACAGAGACAACAATCTACAGTCCGAATCACACTTCTGAATGTTATCTGTGTATTGTCCACTAGATCTTGCATACAATAGGCCAGGGGTGTCAAACTCGCGTCGTCACGTGATGTATCACTTTTTTGCCCTTTGCTAAACCAGGGCTGGGTGTGGCCAGCACGTGATGCGTCCGGCCCGCAAGCCCCAAGTTTGACACCCCTGCAATAGGCTGTTGCCAAGAAATTTATTTCAGCAGAAAGGATCAGATGTTTTTATTTGAGCTGAAATGGAATTGATTCTAATACTGCCTCAATTCCTAATGTTTTAAATCTCTCTTCCTATAGGAAGAATAAGAAAATAAATGGTTAAGGATAGGTAGACAGGATACTGGAAGGATACGGAAACGCTGTAGTTAGGAGGAGATTCTAATCTGAAACTAAAATTAAAAAAACAGTGATCAAGGAAGAAAAAGATGATAGGCGGTATACTAGGGGTGTCAAACTGGATTTCTTTGAGGACTGGATCAGCATTGTAGTTCTCCTCCGCGGGCCGGCAGGGGAGCAGGGAGCAGGGGGAAAGATGGGATGGACGCCTCCTGCAGCACCCTGCTGGTCAAAACGGGGCTCGGGGCGGCCATGTGCGGCCCCCCCACATCTTCTTTTTGGCCTCCATGGCCTCCTGTAGCACTCTCCCAGCCCTGCAAGGCCCCCGCGTGGCCCATTTTCGGCCTCCCCAGTCTCCAGCAGCACTATGCCGGGTAAAAATGTGCTACACGGCCTGTTTTCCCCCGGCAGAGTGCTGCTGGAGGCCGGGGAGGCCAAAAACAGGGCATGCGGGAGCCTTGTGAGGCCTCCGCATGGCCCATTTTGGACAGCAGAGGCACCATGGGCCAGTCCTTTGATATTTCCCTGCGGGTCAGATTTAAGCACGGATTTGGCCTGCGGGCCTTGAGTTTGACATCTCTGCGGTATACATTAAAACAGTATTTCTCAACCGTGGCAACTTTAAGATAGGTGGACTGCAACCCGACATATCTTGGAAGTTGCCAAGCTTGGGAAACATTGCTTAAAGAGTTCATTGTCTGGACTACTCAATGGCTTTTGCTTGGGCTATGAACAAAGGATCCTCTGAGAATGTGGATATTTCCTTACTAACAATAGTCAGCGAACTTTCCAAGCACATCTAAGCAAATAATCTGCAGAATTTTAAGGGGACAAGCCCAAACATGGCATTATTCCCTTAAATCGACCATGCAAATAAAGAGGCAGAGAGGATGCATGAACCACTCCTCCAGGAACTTTTTAAATATCATTTTATTCATGATTTGGCCAAACACTAAGCCAAACTGGGAAGACAGGGTAGGAAGAAAGAGCAAAATACTGTAAGTAGCAGCCTATTGTTTCTTTTTAAAAATGGAAAGAAATAATTTCTCTCCTGAAATAGGAAGAGAATACATTGTCTTCACTGAAAGGGGGGATACTTTTGGGGAAAGAGGAAGATGTATGAATAGTGGAAATCAATGTGGAAGAAGAAGGGGCATTTTTATTTTATTCAGTCCCTTGTTTTTTGTGGGTACTTAATCCTCATCCCAAAAAGGTTGTCTGAATATCGTATTTTTTAGAAGAACAATGTCTAAGCAAAGGTATCAGTTGACACTACCTAAAGTCAATGCTGAAGATACATGTTTGTAGCAGTAGATCAGGGTTGTCAAACCTGCGGCCGGCGGGCCAGATGCGTCACATGCTGGCCCCGCCCAGTTTAGCAAAGGGGAAAAAAGTCCTGATAGGTCACATGACGCCGCCCTGACGACAGGAGTTTGACACCTCTGTAGTAGATGATTAACTAGGAGCAGGAAGAATAATGAATGTTCTTGCTATTTGTTGCCTTTGGAATGGAAGGGAGTACACAGTTCACTTCCTCTCTCCCACACAAACTCACAAAACAAGCAATACTTTCAGAAGGGGGGGAGAAAATACTTGTTCTTAAGAAATATATAGTCAGCTGTTATTTGCTTGCTCATTTTTTTCCAGCACAAAGATAACAACTCCCCCTATTGTACACAATAGGTAAAAGCATGCCACCATCCCAAATATTGTTAGAAACTGTTAGAAACTAACTAATCTTCAGAGAAAAGCATTTCACAACCTAGTTTAATAGACTTATCCAGAATTCCTGAGCAGCCTCGCCCACTGCAATATTCTCTAAATGCCCTGGGTTAGAATTTCTCAAATCTTCAAGCTTACTGACTGGGAATTATGGGGGTTGTAATCCAACCCATCTGCAAAACAGGTCTGGCCAGTTATATCCACTGAAACATCAGATTAAGCTGCCCACAATACAAACATGCTGTTCCTGACATGAATATAAAATAGCAATAAGATTTATATACTGCTTCATAGTACTTTGCAGCCCTCTCTAAGCAGTTTACAGAGTCAGCATTTCGCCCTCAAAAATCTGAATCCACGTTTTACCGACCTTGGAAGGATGGAAGGCTGAGTCAACCTTGAGCAGTGAGGGTTGAATTCCTTGCAGTGAGTTGAATTAGCCTGCATTCTAACCACTGCACCACTATGTCTCCGAAACATAACATAGGACTAAACAAGGGGCAATTCCTTGCTAGTGATTTGTAGCATTATCCACAATGAGCAGCAGAAATGAGAACAGGTCTCGGTGATAGCTGGGTGATACTAGAAGATCCTATAAAGCTCTAATGAAGAAATGGCAAAAATAAAATATATCAGTGTTTGACCTATTGAACATGGCCCAGTCAAAGTATGATATATCATGTGTTTTAGGTAAAGCATACAATGATACATCTGTTGTGGAAACAAAATGGTGGAAATTAACTATATTTGAAGGTCATTGTACCAATAGCACAATACTGAATCTATCCACTTCACAATGCAGCCTACATTGCTTGTCTGCTATGTTCCCAGCCTTCACTCTCCCTTCCCATAGTATCTCCTTTGACACTAAAGTAGACCTCCCCTCCCATTTAAGGTACTAATGCTACAACAATGAAATGAATACAGAATAGGTTGTCCTTTTGATTCTGTTTCTTTGTGCACCTGGAGCGCATATATACAGTACAGACCAAAAGTTTGGACACACCTTCTCATTCAAAGTTTTCTTTATTTTCATGACTATGAACATTGTAGATTCACACTGAAGGCATCCAAACTATGAATTAACACATGTGG
>JANHJO010003641.1:119042-134431 GCA_032468235.1 Pseudoxyrhopus heterurus | reverse complement strand
CAACTTGAGTCACAAATACATAATTTTTCCTTCAAATACAGTACTGCATTTCCAGAAATAAATACCTGGGCAACGCCAGGTCATCAGCTAGTAGCAGATATTTTAAGAACAATGCTGGCCAGTTCAGAGCCAAGCTCTGTGGTGAAATAGTTGGTTGATGAGGATTCCAGGTATTGTCTACTGGCAGGATGTGCTAAGAGGGGATTTTCTTATTAGAGAGTGAGACATTGTGTACATGTGTGTATTCTCAAGAAAAGGAATCTAATCTGGGCAATGATTAGTGAAGCTGAGTTTATAACAGAAAAGAGTTTTACTTACAGGAAATAAATTACGTGCAACTGGAATGAAAGTTAAAGAGCATGTGCTCCGTGCTCTGTAAACAACATAGGAGGAAATGGACCATGGGTAGCATTTTCTTAAACAAAGAAAGTCAAAATAATAGATGAAGATGGTTCACAGAGTGCATCATTTGATTTTTATCTACAGCCCACTGGCCTTTCTGATCAATATATCATTATGGATTGAATCAGTGTCACTGGGTTCACTGGAAGACCTTTTCATTTAGCCATTTCTGACTTAGAACTTACATAATTCCAAGAATCAAGTCAATTTGTTGGTATCAGACCACGATGGTTTAATGCCCAGGCCTGCTGGTAATTAGTGAAAGTGAAGACTCAACATCTGGAACCATCAAATTGAGAAATGCCAGATTCATGCCTCCATTCATCTGTCTTAAGCAACTCTTCCTGAATAGAGGGTTGTTGTTTTTTTGTTATCTATTGAAAATGAGTTAACTTGAACCAATGACTCTTATTATATTGTCTTGTTTGACAAAACTGAAATGTCATTTGTAACAAAAAAACAAGCTGCCAGAAGAATGGAGCCACTGAAATATTACTTGACCAGCACTTAAGAAACCTCAAAAAATCAGTGTTCTCCATTCTTACCAGAAATTATACTTATGAATAGCTAATACATGTTTTCTCATAACATGCTTTTCACAATGCTATTCTTCTTCATAGAATGAAGACATTTATTCATTGACTTTCTTTTGTTTTCAACTTCATAGAAATATTTATGCAGGAAATTATCAGTATAATATACACATTCAAGAAAGAAGAAAAGGAGAAAATATCCTCATTGGTTTCTTTTGTATACATTTCTTTGTAGATAAATAATTTCACAATAGCATAAATGAATATTACTTATAATTATTGTCACTGTTTTACCTAGCAGTGCAATATATTAATCTAATTTAATTTTAATTCTAGTATTTTCAGTAGTGGATAGAACTAAAACTTGTGTTTGTTGCAAATTCTAGTAGTGATATAATATTTTAGAGTATAAAATCCATGGGCTTCAGACATTTTATGAATTCCTTATATTATACTATATTCTTAAAAATTGAGTCAAGGATTTCAGATACTACAGGGTGTTTCACCGGTAGGAATAGTAGTTGTTTTTTTCTGAGTTAGCAAAATAGTCTTCCCTTTTAAATGTGTTTTCATGGTGCATCATGTCTGTCTGTCTGGCTAGCATTTATATAAATTTATCAATTATATGTGAAATGCTTTAATGTTATTTTGACCAAATTTTCATTACTGACAGTACGTGATTCGTTGGATAGGGAATGATAGGGATAGAATGTGCTAGTTATTGTAAGGAAAAAGTGGATCACCTCTCAGAATTTAATGCCACTAATGAAGAAATAAATGAGCAAGTTCTAGTTTCTGAGATCAGAGGAAATACGTAAGAAGTTCTAGCTCATAGCATATAGGCTTGACACTTGCCCAACTTGATTGTTATATTTAAGCAGATGAGAGGCAGCATGATGTCGGGGATGATTCCTCTCAACCTTGAAAAAGGAATGGAGCAGCCACTCCTAAAGATAACTCTGGATTCAGATGTGTTTTGAAATTATACTATGATAAATATTGTCTTCTGTGGTAAATGCTTAAGTCTGATGAACAACTAATATGCTTTGAGAATATGGAATATGTGGAACCATTGCAGTCAAGTTTCAAAATAGGCTTCAGCACTGAAACTGTTGTACAGACAGTGTACCTTTGTTAGGCATGCTGAACCTCGCAATTGGTTCAGCTGTAGTATTCTACTGAGCTGATTATCTATTGTATGGCTTGAATGGCAGACACTGATATTTACAAATTTCATTCCAATCTAACAATTTAGTTCCAAAAAGTATAGCAGGGATTCCTGCTCAGCTCCATGGTGCATACCTCAATTCCATTTATTTTCAAATACCTATATGAAGCTGCTGGGATTAAGTCTTGCCACAATGTGGATGACAGCCAGCTCTATTTCTTTCTGCCATCAAACTCAGGTGATATAGTGTAAGAGTTGGGGCTCAAAGTAGGCTGGATGAAGGCCACTAAAATGAGTATGGATCTTAATAAGACAGTTGGTTTATGAGAACTGGATGAGATTATATTTCCTGAATAAAGCCATGTTTTAGATCTGTTTATTCCATTGGAAAGCCCAAGTGTCCTCAGTCACAGTATCAGCTGTGACAATTCCTGGACAAGTAAGGCTAGTCACAATAGTCTAATTATACTATTTAATTTAATTTTAGGTGAGCCTGATTTGGATCCATAGAAGCTATCATTCTGTGTGCAAAATGCAGAAGCAAGGTTATTACTTGTGGTATCTGTTAGAATCTATGCAATCCTAAAGAAGGCATGCTAGCTGTGTACATGCTAACATGTGGAGTTTAAGATCTGAGTAATTATATTGGAGACCCCAAATGGTTTAGAAACTCAATATTTGAGAGACCACTTCTTTCCAAACATTAAGAAGTATATGGTAGACATTTTAACATTCCAAGATTAATGGGGAGGTATATTTTATAGAGGTATGGAAGAGGTCCTTCTCTGTTCTAAACTCCTGCGTTTAGAAAGCTTCCTCTCTAAAGTACAGGCTGGCACTAGTATTATCTGATTTACAATTCTTACTGAAGTCCTAGTTTTTTATTCTAATATTCAGGATTTAATAACTGTAGACTGGCTATACTCTATTGTGGGCAGTAAAAAATAAAACCAAAGAAAATAAATTTGTGCCTTTCTATTTTTATATTCCAGCTATTGCATTTTTGAATTCTAAAAATATTGCTTCTTTTTTATCTCCTATTATTATGTTATCTGATATATTTTTGAATGGTTATCTATCTGGGGAATCTTAAGGGGGTGGGTGGGCTTTAAATAGTTAGCTAAATAAATAAATAAATATTGCATGCCTTTTCCACCAAACCTGGAGAAATGTTTCAGAAAATATGTTGCCTCTATTTGTATTAAAATGATTTTTTTAAAAACTTAATCTTAGTTCTTCCTTCCAACCATAAATGTAGAGGCGTGCTTTCTTGGGATTAGGGAGAATATAAATTGAGGTATAGATGAATGGTATTCACAAAAACCTTGTTTTAGCTATGTTTCCTCCAGCTAAGGAATGCCCACAATAATATAGGATCTCATTCTTGATTCTGTCCCTGCTATTTGAAAGCAATGATACTGATTAAATAGGGTAGATAAATGTATTGTTGATGAGAAACAGTATTTATGATTCAGAATGAAATTATGTTAATGGATCATTTAACCAGAATTAAAGTAAATATTTTAAGGGCAGGCTCTAAATGTTCCAGAACCTTCAAAATTGTTTTACAATTGCCAGTACTACCTAGTGATACACAAGAATTTAGTACATTAAGAAGATTTTTATTAACTTTAACTATAGATAAAGCAATCAGCAGGTAATAGCAGAAACAAAAATAGAGGTGCAAGAATTAAATAGAAAACACCCCTACTAGAAATCAATAATGCTACAGATGAGAACAGCATAATGATTGTTCAGTGATTTAAAAAAAATTCAAAGAGAAAAATGGTTTTGTCTCTTGAGCACAAACATAACATCAATTTAACAGTTCTCAGATTACAATAAACCATTTCCTAATAACCCATTATAACCAACAGACTAAGGGTATAGGAAATATTATGTTATGAGCAATGAATGCAATTAAATGAAACTCACATGAGGTAATATAGATACTTAAGTGGTAGCAAACAAATATGGAAGAAGGAAAGAAAACATCAACAGCAATGTTTCTTCATTAACTGCCCAGTCCTATGAATATTTAAATTTCATTACATATAGGACTTATTCCCACATAAAAATATATTGGCCTTGGAAAGGAACTGTGAAATTATTACTACATTAAATGTACAAATACAATGTTTCTCATTTACTAAGTTTTGGGAGAATGTATTAGATTATATAAATACAACTGTGTGACAAAAGCTAAAGTTTTCCGACAATAATATTCTTTTGAACTACACACCTACTACTTGGAATTGAACATCTGGACAGCATAAATGGATTGTCCATGCCCTTATTATGGCCAAAAGAGTGATGTTGCAGCATTTGAAAGATAAATGTATCACCCCTTTCACATAATGGATTGAAGGCCTGATTGCACTTGCCATCTATGAGGTGACTGCCTATAGACATGGACTTATAAACAAATCTAATGAAACATGAGACTATTTTATACAAAAATAAAAGGCTAAAGATTTCCCCTGTCCAATCGTGTCTGACTCTAGGGGCAGTGCTTATTTCTGTTTCCAAGCTGAAGGAGATGAAAATTTTCGGTGATCATGTGGCGGGCATGACTATAAGCCAAGGCACATGGAATGTTGTTACTAGAAAATAATACTAAAATAATATACCCTTTTTCTTGAACTTTTTTCACTTTAAAAAAAAAAATGAAAACACTTTCTATGTTTTTTTTTCCTTTCAATGACAATACATATATTTTTATCTTAAGTTTTGTTTTATTTTTTTCTGTTTCTCTGGCATTATTTTAAAAACAATAAAGGAATAAAAACAATAATTGCATACAACTACATGTAAAAAGTGGTGACATAATTGATTTCAGAAAAAAGAAAATCAAGAAAGAGTTCAATATTAGCAGTTAAACAGCTGCCAAATTCTAGAAGTACAGTATGAAACCAACCAATTCATAGAAAGCATAACTGTGAAACTTGTTGCATTATAGAAACTTGAGTGCAAAGAGTTCTGGGTTAGGCTTCATCATAGTTAGGAATAACAATACTACAATTGTAGTAAAGCTCTGAATTCAGTTCCATTTCAGTCCTATATGTTTCTGTATCTATCCAACCCATTTGTTCAATCAGCTGTACTTTATAGCTCCCCTCCCTACTGTGTTCTATATATACTTCTTATAAAAACAATATAAAAGAGTTCAGTCTTTCATTACTGAAGGCTTTAAAGTATTGTGTAAAGTATAATGTATTGTGTAAAAACTCATACATTCTTCAATAGTCTTATGGCAGGACAGATAAGTTGAAACATATATCTCCCTTTTTTAAATACCTGAGTAGGTACTTTGACTTGTTCCCATTAAATAATGATATTGCGCAATCTTTTTTACAATAATCTGAACACAATTATATATATATATATATATATCAGAAAGCTTTAGTATTCTTTCATTCAGCAGTGTATTATGGCAATTGATAATGGTAATTTAAATGCGCCTGAGACACAGAATCAGGAAAAGGGCAGCAATTTATAGCTAAGAAAAGCAATGTAATATCTGAGATAGATTTGAGTCACTTAATATTTACTCTAAATTAACACTTTCATATCATGGATTCCAAATTAAACTGAAATATGTGATGTCCTAATTTATTTGTAGGTCTCACTGGAATAAAATTGAAGTAATGACTTTGGTCTATATACATAATTAATTCAGACAAGAGGCTTTAGAATAATTAGACTGCCAAATAATTATCTGTTTGTTATGCAATATGGTAAGCCAATAGAACTAAATATATATTGTTAACTTTAACAGGAATAATAATTGAAAATAACATTCCTTAGTAAACAACAGGTAAGGAAAAAATAGAAATAAGCACAGAAAGAGCAAACAATAAAATATGGAATCAAGAACGTATAGCACTGCTATAATTCTTTGGTCCAGTCACTCTCTCTCAGCTCAACCCACCTCACAGGATTGCAGTTGTCATGAAAATAGGAGGTGGAAGGTATATTGGAAATGTTTGCCACCTTGGGTTATTTGTAAAAATAATAAAGATGGGATACAACTAAATAAAAAAACAGGACCTCAAATATTAAGAGATGGCTACTATATCCCATATGGCCTGAAGAATGATTGGCACAGCAAAAATAAGATCACTGAGGATTTACCATTGAACTAACTCTGAGTTGCATATGAGTTAAGAGCAACACCTAGAATTCTGTGGAATAGAGTTATTGGATCTGAGCTGCAAAGATCAACTGATGGCTGCAAAGGTGATTACCAGGAATGGAAACTAGTCTGTTCAAAGAATGATTTAAGTCTAGCAAAACCTTAAAGTAGCCACTGTACTGTTTACCAGAAAAACTGACAAACTGAGCCTTTTGATTATCCTTGTCACTATGTCCATAAGTTATGATCCACTTAGGTGCCAAATTATCCCCTGTCCAGTTCCAAAAGAGGAACACAAAACTGGAGTCAGAGAGTGTCCATCCTTTTTTGTCTCCCAGTTTTCCCAGCATTTGTTTCTGTAGAGATTTTTAAAAAGGGCCTGTGAGGTGAAGATGGCTGGAAAGTACTCCTAAATCGCTAATAAAGATTGGGAAAAGAGAGTAAAAACACAATATTGCCTTAGCCCCTGGCTTACCATCTGCCACTGGAAAATAGAGAAAAAGGAGCTAAGAGACAAGAAAAGCAAATACTTCTCAAATTACTTGTGTTCAGTATTGCAGATTTACATTTGGCTTGTTCTACGCTGCTGAGAATTCAAAAATGCATAGATTCTATGGCCCAATGGAGGCATCCTACCCCTGAAGTTAGAAGCACTGAAGTCTGGTAAAGAAGAGCATAGCATTTGAATGAAGATGTGAAATACATTATTTGCTATTTATATTTAGCAACCTGTCCATTTTTGTGGATAGCATTATTTTCCAAATTTACCATTATTTCTTATTTCAAAAGGTATGTGTTTACATTTTGTATGTGCTTTCCAAATGTCAGTTATTGTGAATGAATTAGATGAAATCTTTGGAACTGTTTTTTTCTGGATTAATATAATATGTTCAATAACATTCTTACTTACCATGGTGGCATAGTGGTTAGAATGCAGTACTGCAGACTACTTCTGCTGACTGCTGGCTGCAGTTCAATTCTCACCAGGCTCAAGGCTGACTCAGCCTTCCATCCTTCCGAGGTGAGTAACTGAGAACCCAGATTGTTTGGGGCAAGATGCTGACTCTGTAAACTCCTTAAAGAGGGCGGTAAAGCACTGTGAAGCGGTATATAAGTCTAAGTGCTATTGCGATTGCTATTGCTACTGAAAAGTAGAAGCAATTTAGGTATCTAACCCACAGGGTTGGATCCCACAGGGTTGGCCTCCTGCGAGTTCCATCAGCCAGGCAATGCCAGCTGGCGGGCCCACGAGGGAGGGCCTTCTTTGTGGCAGCCCCGGTTCTCTGGAAACAGTTACCCTCAGAGGTCCGGACTACCCCCACTCTGCTGGCCTTCTGGAAGGCTGTGAAAACCTGGCTCTTTTGGCAGGCTTGGGGCCATTGACCTCACCCAATAGAGGATTTGTGAGGTCCGGAATATATGGAATATGCTTGTGTTATTTTATTGTTAGAATGCATTTTAAGATTTTATTATATATTGTTATATTTTTATACACTGTTTTATTGCATTTTATTGTGAGCCTCCCAGAGTCCCCTGGGAGTTGGGCAGCATACAAGTGTGACTAAATAAATAAATAAATAAATAAAACTAACACCTAGATATATTTGCTTTTATCTGCTCACAACTACAGAACATGTTTATTATTTTGAAAAAGCTCTTTGAGAATTGCTTATAACACAGTCCACTTATATGTTGGCAAAGCAAATCTTCCTATCAGCTATAATAGATCAGGCTACAATTCTCCCCAATGAGCATCAAGGATAGCTCCAATAAGCCCTCCACCCTGTTTGTGCAACTTATGTGTGATTTACTCAGCTCTTCTAAAGGCAGTTTCCCCTTTTCATACAACTTTGTTATCCTGTTGCTATAAACAACCTGTATGTTAGGAACTTTGGAAGAAGTGAAGAGTGGGTTCTCTAAATTAAGCTTAGTTATGCTTCAAAATCTGTAAAAGCCACAGCAAACTTAGAACTTAGAAAGTTGCAGTAATATGAATAACTTGTATGTGGGGGGGGGGGTAATTGTCAATCTATGCATGATTCTGTCTATGCATGATCCATGCTCTGTAATGAAAGTTCCACGGGTATTTTGGACTCAAATTCCTATTAGTTTCGGCCACAAGGCTAGTCAAAGCCAAAAATATCAGGAGAGCACCAAGTTGCTCTTCATGAAGACATAGTCAATTTTGTTTAGCTTAATGCAAAACATACAATAAATCACATGTAGCCATTTTGGTTGTGCAGCCCTTTATTAGCAACTAAAATAGAAGATATTTGTTGTACAACACGGGTAGTAATTGACTATACTGGAGTTTTATTATATTCTAATACAGGATCTTTTATAAATGCATTTTTTTATTAAAAAGCTTCCATTCTTTTCTGTTTAAACTTGCAAAACTATTCTGAAAGCAGAGTATGTGCACAGGTCTGCAGAGTGCAAATCTGGGATGTGGTAAATGCTTTACATGTTGTATTTTGCAAGGACCGTCTGTCACCATACCTTTATAGCCACTGGTTTTTAGAAGTCACAACATTTTGACACCAGCCTTCCTCCCTTGTCCTAAACAAGAAAGCATTTTTAAAATGAGTTGTAACTAAGGAAGGACTACACCTACTAGAAAAAAAGAAGAGTTCTATTAGTTTGAGGTTTCATTATACCCAAAGATCAGGAACTGCATCTTTGCAAGGGCAAGGCTGGGACCCCATTGAGTGTGCAGGTGTCATCCCTGAGTAGTCAGAGGTTCAGTGGACCATTAATGCTCCTGCTGCATAACTCACTGAGCTATCTTGCCAGTTTCGACACTGGCTTGACTGAGCATAATTCAAAAATGAAAAGCTCATGTTCATTCCATTCTTCTGGAGCTCTGTGATAGCCTAGATGGAATAAAAAGAAAGTTTTATAAAATGACTACTCGGATCATTGGCGACACTTTTTACACATTCATAATGAATAGTTTTTAAAAAAAAATCAAGAACCTCGAACAACTTTTCTCATGGCTAGTGAAATAACTATTCATATGGAAAACTGAGGCAGATGGATGCACAAATTTACTTCGGAACATGTTAAAAACACTACTGATTGTCAGAAGGCAAATTAACTCAGAGTGCTTTTTAATCTCAATTGAACCTTAATGGAGCCCAAAAGCAACCCTGCTGATAAAGATTATGCTCACTTTGCAATACACCATCTTCCGCTGTAATTATTTTATTAAAACAATATTTTTTAAAAGTCAAGTGGGAGAACAAAGGATGCGTTTTGGAATGCCCCATGTTGTTTATTCCTGACTCATACAGAAAGGCACATAGTCCCATGGTTCTACTAATTGTGAATCTTCCTGAGTTCTGAGGAACTTAACTCAAAGGGCTTTTTTCTGAATGCCTGTATTTTGTTTGATCTACGCAGAAAATTCAGCATGCACACATACCACCCACACACAATCCAAGAATATATAGAGAGATGGCAAAGGAAAATCCCTTTTTAACAGGGAGATTGGTCATTTTTGGATGAATAATCAACTTGTCATGATAAAGTTATGATCCTAACTCCTCCAAGCACTGGCAAACAGGAAGGGTGTAATCCTACTGGCTCTATCAACGTTTTCTTGCAAGCACCCCAAGGCATATGTTCTTCCATCCCACAGCTAGATGAAATTACAACCGAACAAAATAGTTGGTGGGACTTTTACACTAATGAAAGGGTCATTTTAAAAATTCAGAATCTCTATCAGTTCTATCTTGCAGATTCTCCTTTCTCAACTCCTTAAATTACTTTATTATTTAATCAATTTATTAGCTGACTCAATCACTAAAGCATTTCTGGGTGGGATAAAAAAAAAAGAGTAATTATTTAAAATGGCCAACAATAAGCCAATATGGCCAAACACCCACAATGGGAAACAACAGTACAAACCATATTATCAAAGAGATCCCAAATCACCCTGTCTTGTCCTTGTTGAAAAAAAGCCTGATCAGGACCACATGGAGTTCAGAAGAAATACTATTCCAAAACCAGGGACAGACACAGAGAAAGTGGGTATCTACTGTTCTGCACAATAACAGGGCTTTCTTGATGGATCTGCAGTATGCCAACCAGATCTTATCAATTAGGCAAAGCGATCAGAAAGTCATAGTCTTGAGGGCATGAAGAGCTTTTATATATTTATAACTTGAAAACTTCTACTCCATATTTCATTTAACAACAGTACTTACGTTTAGTAAAACACCAATAGGATGTCTTCCACATATTGTATTATGGTATTTCTTCAAGTAATTGCTAAAGGACACAGGGTCAAGCTGTTCTATAATGTTCATACCCTAAGGAGAATTATAAAGTTATCATTAATTTGTAAATGCCTCAAATATAAAATGCATTATTTAACAAAAAAACTGGCAGTATGATTGACAGATAAAACTAAACCATGGTATACTATGAATATAATAATTTATATAACTTACTTAGCTCAGGGTTGAACTGTGGGTCCTTGAAACTCTCTGAGCTTGGTTGTTTTCTTATAGAAGAGATCTTGGTGAGATTCTTTGATTGGGCTGTTGACCACTCCCACCAATGCTGACAAGGTGAACCACTGGTATATAAAATGAGAACAAACCCTACTCCCTACTAGCACTGATGATGTTATCTAGATTGGCAATGAAATGTCTACAAGAAAACAACCAAGCTCAGAGGACCAAGGATCCCAGTAGTTTATATATGTGGAAAAAACATTGATAGGTTATATTGACTTTACTTTTAAAAACTAGTAGTAAGAGTGACATTGGGTATTTTGAGTATTTGTGAGCCATCAACAAAATCAGTAATTATTTTCTTCTCTTAAAGGTTCTATTAATTATTTTCTTTTATATTTTATTTTCAACATCTGAGTCAGCATCCAACTATAAAGTAAAAGGCCTAGGCTTTATGCTAATTTCCTGTAACTGATTTCATCCATCACAATGCCACATAATCATACTTATAAAACTATCTTTTGTAGGTAAGGATAGTGCTAAAATCTTCAGGCCCTGTTGAACTACACTGAAGATCCAGCCACTTTATCAGTGCCCAGAAGGAGGACAGAAAGGCAAGAACACACTTCTTTTGGCAGCCTTAATGCCAAGAAACAGAAAGGTTTCAGGTCAGGTATAGGATTGAAATGACATTTGTCCCACTTGTGGATAACCACTGGAAGGATTGGGGTGGAAGTAGTGCATCTATCCTTTCTCTCCTTGATTTCTCAGCTACCTTCAATGCCATCAACTATGGTATTCTTCTGAAGTGGTCCCAAGGCATAGCAATTAGGGCACAGTGTTAGGCTGGTTCTCCTTTCCTTTCATTCTTATTGATGAGGGAAGGTCTCTTGTGTGGCTCATGGCTCAATTTCCCCCCCCCCCCCACTATTGTTTAACATCTACATAAAACCTCTAGTGAGGTTATTTGATGGCACAGGATGAGATATCATCAATATGTAGTAACACTCAAAATATATATCTCCACCCCGGCCAGCCAAGGGATACTGGGCTCAGTTTTAATTCCTGGAGGCTGTGAGGAGTCTGGATGAGGATGAATAAACTGTAGTTCAACTCTAGCAAAATGGGGGCTTTGCATGGTCTCTTGGTGTCTGTCTGTGTCTGTCTCTCTCTTTCTCTCCTTCCCTCCCACTCCCCCTCTCTCTCTGAACCATGAGTCTCACGGAATTGAAATTTGGTAAATGTTATAACACATTTATGACATAAATGTGATAATACATCCATTTATGACATAATACAAAATATTATACATATTTCCTATGATCAGCTGCTGATGTTTTACTATGCTACACAGTTCAACATGGGTTATTTTAAATCTCTGAATAACTCCCTGAATTTTTAAGAAATTTTCCAGTGAAGGCAGAACATTAGAAGCTCTGTCATTGTTGAAGACACTGAGGAATCTGGTAAGGAAATACCTCTGAAATGATCATCCAAGGGACCAAAGGTTGTATAATACTTATATGCACATACACATACACACACACATATGTAATTGAAAGTTATACTGCCTATCGCACTAAGTATTAGTGCTATTTATTTTAATTAAAATAATTCTTTGCTAAAATCATCTGCACTCTACAATGTGTATTTATATTCCATAGTATCCATCTTCAGTCCCCAACTGCTTTTGTAATTCATGTCCAATTAGACCTTCACTGTGTAGTCATGTTAATCTTTCCTAAAGCTACATTTCTGTCATCTCATTCCCAGTTTCAGCAAATCTTCTTATATTGTCAATAAATGACTATTACTTGCCTATTCCTGAATGGCTGGCTAAATCACATACACAAGGGATTAGTTAAGCAACAAAAGTGCTCTATTTGTTTTCTGGCTTTATTAATTGCCAAACTGGTATCAAAAAGACAGCATTCTTGTTTTCAACACTGAGAAAGCTCATTAAAACCTGACTGTTTAAATGGGCATTCAGGAACTGAGGAATCAATGAAGAATGTTCCTGGGACATATTCAGGCACTCCTTATTGTTCTAATGCTACTATTGAGACTGAATTTGTTTACAAAATGTATTATTTCCTTTTAAAAAAAATACTACCACTACTTAGCTTTTCTACTTTGTTTAGACTTGTTTGCTTAAAACAGCATAAAAACACTTGTAATAAAATGAGGCTGTCTGGGTTCATACAATAAATAACCATGATTGACAAACCTCGATGGATATGTGCACAGAATGCAATAAGCCCTAAACAAACAAACAAAAACTATAGTATGAATTGGTTCATGCAAAGCATAAAGATATAATGGATAATGCTTTGATCAAATTCAAAACAGAAAATGTGCAGGAGATATTTACACTTACCATTTTATCTAAGTGTTCAATTGATCTATAAATCTCTCCTTGAGACTCATCATAGTAACTGTATCTGAACCTCTGACCTTAAAGAGAAAAAGACATATGAAATTAAAGACCAAATGAGTAGCTGTATACATGTTTATGGCAAGTCAAACAGAATTACATTTTAGCAGATGTCAAAAATCTATACAAACTCACTCTCCTGGAGATACCATTCCAAACACTTGACACAGTTAGATAGCTGTCTTAAAGCAATCTTTAAAGTAAAATAATATGGTCACACATTAATAATTGCAGCAAATCTGATTCATACACACACACACATACAATAACACATTACATACATGCATACATACATACGAAAATTTGTGTTATTCTGGAACACTGGCATTTGTAAAAAATCCCCTTTTTCCAAAGCACACCAAAAATGCCTGTGGTAATAACTGAAGAAAGATACCCCCAAATCACATTCCCAAGTACATGCTGTATTGAAAAATCTGAAATATTAACCTAGGACGAAGAAACACACAAGCAAAAATGCAAATTTTAAAAAGGTTCTATGAATCCTACAATGATAGAATTATTCTATGCACAACTAACAATACTTTGGCATGTGCAGAATGTATTTCTTTTGTACAAGCATCTCACCTCTAAGGACAAAAAATCTTGAATGTTAAATGTGCTTGCAGGCACTATTCTGACTTCAGACATTTCTTTTATTGCTCACCGGGCTTCCTGCCCACTGATTTTAATTGCTAATGTTTCTTTTAATTAAAACAAATGGGAAGCTACTCTGCTGGAAGTAGAGCTGCACAAACTATTCAGGGAAACTTAAATAAAGCACTTTCCTACTGCTTAAATTCAACTGCTTGAAGGGTTGAAGTCGTTCTTTCTTTTTATGGCAATTCTGGTGAAAGTACCTTCTCTATATATACACACACACACATGCTACGATGGGAAAGATTAGTCTCCTGATGTTCTCTGAACTTGGTTGTTTTTCTGCAGATGTTTCATTACCACCCTAGGTATCATCATCAGTGCCTGGGGAAGTAAGAGTTTGCTTAAGACAAGTAAAACAAGCCTTCAAATGACATGGGTATCTCAACTTTCAGAGCAGTTAGGTCTGGAGGATCATTTTAAGAAGTACCTGTCCAGATTGTTTGTACACTTATACTGCAAAGAAAAGCAACAGCCTGAAGCATAGCCTGTATTTTTAAGAATGCTTTTGAGAGTAAATCTGATAACTATTTTTTGAAAATAAAAACAACGATAAGGGAAGGGGAAAAGAATGCAATCTAGTGCATTGTTTAGAAGTATGGCCTCCTGCTTAAGAAAGAAAGGTAATTAAGGTAATTATCTATCCATTCATTTATCTATCCACCCACCTAGCCATTCATCTATCCATCCAATTTATATGGTCATCCATCTCAGTAAATATCTCTGGGTGACAAATACAGGCAATACAGTACAATTAAGAAGATCCCTGCACATACTCAAGCCCCCAGAACCAGGTCTTTAGGACCTTATGAAAGGCCAGCAGAGTTGCAGCACCCTCATCTCCAGAGGGAGAATATTTCATAAAGTGGCTTATAGCAAAAAAAAGCATGTCTTCCAGGCCTCACCAACTGGCATTCTTTGACTGATGGGACCAAAAGCATGCTGCTTCTGTTTGATTGGATCAGATGGACAGAAACAATTGAGGAGAGATAATCCAATAGGTAACCCAAGAAGGGCTTTAAAGATGGCAATCAGCACCTAGAATTTCTCCTAAAAGCACACTGGCAACCAAAACACCAGTATTACTCCTGTTTCATATATCAAGTAACCAGCACCATTTACTACTCATGCTGACACATTCCGCACCTGTTGAAGCTTCCGAATGCTCTTGAATGAAAGCTCCATGTAGAGGGAATTGCAATAATCCAGGCAAGAGATCGTAAGGGCATAAGTGACAGTGAGCAGGGCCTCCTGGTCCAGGAACAGGCACAGATGGCACACAACCTAAAGGTATGCAAAAGTCCTCCCAGCCATAGATGCTACCTATCCTTTTGAGCAGGAGGATTGAGTCCAGGAAGACCCCCAGATTACATGTGATCGTGATTTCTGAAGTTCCCTGTTGGCTTCCTACAAAATCAATGGGGAAGCTGGCAGGAAGTTTTTTGCCTGCCTGCACTCTTTAGTGCCCTCCCTGTAGCACCTGTACACTCACCCACCAGCCTGCTTGATTGGGACTCCCACTTCTTCCTGATTAGCAACCTGCATAGACCCGGGGTTATGACAGCAACTGGGACCACCAGGATTGGCATCACTAAGTAATGCA
>JANHJO010003641.1:94110-110146 GCA_032468235.1 Pseudoxyrhopus heterurus | reverse complement strand
TTGAACTGCCAAATTGCAGGCAGCCAGCAGTCAGCAGAAGTAGCCTGCAGTACTGCACTCTAACCACTGCACCACCACCCTACTGTACACATATCAACCAGAGTGTTGCACCATTCTTTCCTGTCCTTCTGAGTAATATGAAAATATCAAGTGCACAGCCACTTAGTGTGTGGTGCTTGTTTAAAGTTCCTCATACAGATAGGTTGTGATTAGTGAAGTTAGAGAATCCCACGAACATTAGTTGAAATTGTACTATTTAAAGTGCTATTTCTATGGAAAATATGGTAAATAGTTCCAGCTTGACCAAAAAGTTTATGAAAATATTCAAACATATATGTTTAATATGTATTTCATGTTGATGAAATAATACAGTAAATGATAAAAAGAATGTATACCTAATTTCAATTTACGGTTGACGAAGTCACGGAGTAATTATAGAAAGCAAAAAATTTTTTTTACTGAAGTTTCAGGCATTCCAACACCATCCTATTTTAGTGTTGCTATGATCACATCCAACCCATTCAGTTATATCTATTTTTTCTGTAAAAAAAAATTCTGTAAATTAATAATGAGCCTCTTCTTTTAAAAATTTGTACTGTTTTCCTTTAATGGAATCTTTCTTTTTTCCATATTACACACAAGAAGATTAGCAGCGTCTAAACCCCAACTGTAATTGTGCGCTTGCAAGCTCAATGATGCACAATTCACACTATATCAAATAGTCACATTATTCAAACTCACACTAATTGCAACCCACCTGTACACATATCAACCAGAGTATTGCACCATTCTTTCCTGTACTTCTGAGTAATATGAAAATATTATATGATAGACATCATCATTTTAGAGTAAACATAATTCCCTAAAGGATGATCTTTAACTTTGGCTCTTTCCTTTTACTATGAGTGCCTTTATTGCAATTTGGGCTTGTCAAATTACTTTAATGGGGTCACAAAAGCTTCTCAAGTCACATCTGTAACTCATCCTAACTCATTTAAGAAACATATAGCTTTTGTCAAGGATTTATTTATTTATTTCTCAAATTCATGCAGGTAATCCTCGACCTATGACCAAAACTGGGACCAAACTTTCCATTGCTAAGTAAGGTAGTTGTTAAGTGAATATGATCTTTTTGCCATAGTTGTTCAGCAAATCACTGCAGTTGTTAAACGAATCATGTGGTTGTTAAGCAAATCCAACTCCCACATTGACTTTGTTGTCAGAATTTGGTGGGGAAGGTCACGATAATCATGTGATCCTGGGATATTGCAACCATTGTAAATATATGCTGGTTGCAAAGCATCCAAATTTTGATCCTGTGAATGTGGCGCTTCTGCAATGGTCGTAAGTTCAAGGACTAGTTCAAAGTCACTTTTTTCAGTGCTGTTGTAACTCTGAACTGTCACGAAATGAATGATTGTAAGTCGAGGACTATCTGTATAGTAGATTTTCTCTATTGATGGCAAGTATTTCAGACACCTTGATGGAAATATGCTTGATGAAATCAGATTTGTCCTAAGGTACCAGAACAGTACTCTAGTATACTATAATAAAATATGAGAGAACAAAGTCACAATAAATTAAACTGGAACATCTAGGCTCCTCCCAGATAAACCTCCTTGCGCAGTGGTTAGGAGAAAAGCATCAATAACCTATGATATGGATCATGTTCTATATAAACTTTCTCCACAACAACCCCTCAGTTAAGTCATTTGCTAAAATTTCTCCATTCGAGGTAAACCAATTTTGCCTTCTTGACAATTTTGAAGAAACACTTCTTATTGGATAGTGCCTCATTTGCTTTACCTTCTGGGACTGTGGGTGCTCCATAGCTGAAAGTTTTCAAACAAAGGTTGGGTGGACATTGATCTGGAAATTTCCTCCCTAAACAGTGGTTTGGATTAGGAGATCTTCAAAGTCACTTGCAACTCTAGGATTCTATGAATGTGTCTTTAGTGGAGGAGGTAATCATATTATACAATTTTCACATTGTTTCTATTTCCCCCCCCCCTTTTTTTCCCCCTTTTCTGGAGAAAGTTTTCAAGAAGATGGTAGGGCTTTGGCTACAGAGGATACTAGATGAAGCAAACTATTTGAACCTCTTCCAGACAGAATTGAGACTTGGGCACTAGTGGATGAGTCATGTCCAAACTTGAATGTTACATTGCAGTAGAATCTCCAGCTATACTGAAGGCACGTGTTAAGAGGGGCCGAGTTTAAGAGTCCTTACACTGCAGAAAGTATTACAGGCCTGATTTCCCTCAGAATCCCTGAAGCTTTATCTGGCCATCCCCAAGAAAATACAGTCTAGTAAGGGTCTTGTAACATAGGTGACTAACAATAAAGCTTCTGCTTGAGATTATTCACAAGTGGCTCTGGTTGCTTATACCTGATATAAACTTCTTTGTCCTGTGAGAACTCTTGAAGGTACTCAGTATCATGAACTGTGGCATCTTTCTGGTCTACTTACAAATCTAGGGTCAACCATTTTACAATTGTTCTATTCTATTCCTTCCTGAATGGAATGGGTGAGTCAGTGATTATGAGGAGGAACAGCTATATACTCATGGTTGCTGCAGTGTTTTGTACCTCAGGGCACAATGTTTTCTTCATGTCATTTAACATTTACGTGAAACTGTCAGAAAAGGTAATCTGGTGTTTGAAGTAAATATTATGTGGTTGGGCCAGAGATTAAATGAAGACTTTAGTGACTGGAGATTGCGTGGAACAAAAAAAAATTAAACTCTCTAAAGTTGACTTGGCTCTTCCCATCCCAAGATGAGTTTGGGTACTGAACTTGTGATGCTGTTGGGCTACTTTAATGTGAGTGCTGGGTGCTATTTTAATGATGGTTAATAGTTATAAGATGATTATTTTTATTAGGGATTTAAAGGATACCTTCTTTTTATGTTTGTACATTATATTGTAGTAAACTATCTACAGCCTTTAATTAAGTAATTAAAAATTATAAGAAAGAATATAAGAATTTTCCTGTAGGCCTCAATTATTTGACATTTTCTTGAACATACCTACCACCAAGACTAAGCCTATTGAATAAAGGTCAGGCATGGCAATCCTACAAGCCTTTCTAGAATGTGCCAGGTCTGAAACTACTAAGGAATCCAAGGATCCTGCGAAGGCAAAACACCGCAATAGAATTGAGGCTCAGATATGTTGGCATTCCTTCTGCCATTTCCATTTAGCTTTTCTTTAAAAAAAAATAGTTAATTTAAATCCACTCAAGGACTATTTTAAACTTGGAAGGCTAGAAAAACCTCTGGAATGTTTGGATCCAAATAGTCTCCCATTCAGCTCATGACACAGATTCCATTCCTCCCCTCCCTGTTTTTTAACTTCCCAATATCAGAGCTCCAGAGTCGTGGATTGCAAGGCTGCTCCAGATATTTCTTCAAGAGTCAGAAGGGTAGAGTTGTTATTAGTTACCCCACTTCAACCTTGAAAGGAAAAATCCAACCTCTCATTTGATTCCCTAGAAAACTTTCCATATAACGCAATAACCTAGTTTTACATAATTCTCATATATATTATACTTACTAAAATATGCTTAAACATTTTACTTTCCATCTTGCACATATAGCTCAATAGTTACACTATAGCAAACATTTAAAAATGCAAAAAAAACACCTATTAAAACATTTTCCTCCTCATTCTACAGTACTGCACCCTCTTTCAACTAAATTAAAGCCTTCCTCGTCCCCAAATTAAGGCAAACAAACCAAAGATACTGAAAAATTCTCAGTTTTTATATAGGGACGTTGATTTTAATTTTACAGTGGGGCATCTGTGCTTGTTTATGGCATAAACAGAGCACCTTAAAGAATAATAAATGCCACACTTGTAACCTTTAATGAACAAACAGTCCGTTTTTAAAATACAGCGAAGTCAGAATCTAACAAAGATCTACATTACCTCAATATGGATTTGCTGTGTTTATATAATAGCAGGAGGAAAAGTCTTTTATACAGCACTATGGTTTTCCCCCCACAAATATTTTTTCCCCTGCAGGATTACAAGAATTGATTAAGTTTAGCATCGACTAAACTAAAAAAGAATACTTTGGCTTGAGAAGCCAACTAGCCAACATGCTGTGATGTTGTAGCAGAGGTCAGCAATACACCAAGGCCAGAAATTATAAAAAATAAAGCATAATCAGAGCCAACTCTTTTCCCCTTTTGAAAGAAAAAACATTTGGCCTTTCTGCCAGAGTTGTCAGCACTGGGAGAACAGCACCGGCAGGAACCTCACATTCCTGACCAAGCCCTCTTGTATACAATGCCTCCTGAATGAAAGGAACTAAAGCCCAACAGAGATAGCCGACTGTCAGGAACCTGCCCTGACGTTAGTACATTGACAGGGTTGCCTTTCCAGGATATCGGAGCAACAACCTGCAGCGAGAGATACTGGATTTTCACAGGCTTCCAGATTGGATGTTTTGCTCTTCAGGTAATTAAACAAGGAAACAGGGGCTTGAAAGTACAAGACTCAGCCAGTGCGGTGGCTCCAAACTTCTACATATCAACTTCCGCAAGAACTGCCTGAAGCGTCAACATAATCTTCTAGATATGTGTATTCTCTGAGTGACACAGACGCCCGCAACTCTTCCTTCACTGAAGCAAATTGGCTAGTCTTTTCCAGAATTGTTCTGAGTAAGCAGCTTTATAATGTTTTTATTTTATTTTAAAAAATAGAGATGTGAAGAAACACTGTATCAACTGGAAATAAATTAGCTCTCTAAATATGTAAGGAGTAAAGAATATGTAAAGAATAAATCATTAGAGTGATCTCTCCTGGGCTGCAAAAATCTGGATGCTTATAAGTTGATATCAAAGAATTAGAGTTCTCACTATCTCTTTGATGCCACCTGGTGGTCATCCATATATTGAACACAGACATGGTTGCCAGCAGATCATGTTAACTTTAATGGATGTCATTATGGCTTTTTGCAAAATATCTGCCTCCTTAATTATTGTTAAACCTTATCATAACCCAGAGATGTATCATAGGAACAATAATTTAAACAAGAGTTAGGAATGAACAGAATGTAAATACAGAATTTCCTTTTCTTTTTTGCTTCAAGTCCCCCTCCCTCCCCCCTCTATCTATCTATCTATCTATCTATCTATCTATCTATCTATCTATCTATCTATCTATCTATCTATCTATCAGAATCTGCCAATTGTGGATAAGCTTTTGTGCCTGATGAAAGTTCTAGTCTTTAAAAACATATGCACATAAAGTTGAAGATCCCAAAGGTGTCACCGCACTCTTCTTAAAAGAACATTTGCTTGCAGATCATTTTATACTTCGGTGCTTAATCAGCATTTGCTTCAGCAAAATGGGCTGGCGTATACAAGTTCTTTTGTAATTACTGAGCTCATGTCAGATTTTTTTGTAGAATAAGCAAGAGACCACAGCAAACCTGTCTAGCCAGCCAGTTCGGTTTTCTATCTTGCTGCCAACTCCCTAAAGTAGGGAATGTGTTTACTCTGCAGTACATACAAGTTTGGACACAATAGGAGAATCTCCACATCATTTAAAATCCATTACTTTATTTATTTAAACTTATAATTTGCCTCAAGAAATCTCAGGATTCTGATTTAGTTTTGTGGAAAGCAAATGAAAACTTCATTCACCTAGACATTTTTTTTTCTAATTTCCACATGCAGTGTATTCAAGACCTGGTATGGAAGAGAGGAAGTAAATCTGAGGTAGTCATGCATTTGTGTGTCTCTCCAAATTTATACCACTTAGCTTCTGCTCTTCAGCTGAAGACTCACATTTATTTCTAGGATTGTGCAAAAATATGGATTCAAAAGGGAACACATGATTCAAAATATGTAGAGCACAAACATTATTGTTAGCAAATCTTTAAGGAAGCTGCATCCTTTCCTAACTCACATAAGCTTGCACATGACTTAAGAAGACACCAACAAATACAGTGTGTATATTTCTATGTCCTCTAAATCATTTTTCCCGTTCAAATTCAGACTGCTGAACAATTATATTTATTGCTTTGCCAAAACAGTCCTTCTATCTTTCTATTTCCCCTGTCCTCTTGTAATGTACACTGGGAATTTATTAATAGGAACAAAAATCTTTATTTCAAATGATGTAATAGGGTTTTCTGCCTTTACATTAAACAACTACAGTTACAGCCCCAAAATTTCCAAACTGACTTCATAAAGAGATGCTAGATCCATTTCTGATTTAGTTTATTCCTGCTTTACACTTTTATAAACAACTAGGAAATGCAAATGTATCTTATTGGGGGGAAAAACAAATAGAGGGGGTCTGGTAACAAATAGAAATGGTCTAGTAGCACCTTTTCCAACAATTTTTATTAAAAGATGTAAGTTTCTGTGAGCTGCACAGAAACATCATGAGGTAAGTGAAAGGTTCCCTAACAAAGAAATTGGAGTCAACAGCAGTTCAATTTTTTTTCTTGTTTCCACATTTAAGATTGGACTCATACCAACACTTCCACCACAATGAATAATTATTACCCACAAAGAAGATTCACATTAAAAGCCCAGGAATTCTGAGCCCCTGCAAGGCTCACTACATTGGCAATCTGTGGTATATAATCTGAGGCCTCCCATTTATAGCAAATGTAAAAGGTATAATGTTCAGGAAGATAAATAGTTTTCACTATAAATTTAGTCTTCAAACAGTGCTATCTAATGTCATCCACTGCTATTAGGATAGTAGCCTGATTTATGGTAAAGTACCTTCCAGGTCACCAGAAGACAGATCCAGTAATAAAGACTGGCTCCATCTCTTCTAGTTAGAAAACAGAGTTTAAGCTTCTTCCTAGCCTATGGAAAAAGGCTCCTTCCTTCAGCAATGTATTCACTTCAGCTGAGTGATTCAACTTCCCTTTCATTGTGTATTTTATTGTAATAACAAATGTGTAACCAGTAAGATACATGGAAACAGAAGAATATATAATAGCACGGTATAGGAAGGTAATGCACATTCAAGATACTGGGGGCCACTTTCTTAATCTACTTCTCTAACTAGAGCAAGATCATCAAAATCTCCTTGTAGTGAACGAGATACTGCTGGTGTTCTTGGTCACTGAAGATGGATTTAAGATATACTACAGCATTACTCACAGGTTGGTCAGTTATTATTATGGGTGCCCCAAATCTGTGTCTGAAGAGAGGAACATGTATTTTATAATGTCTTATAGAGGTAGGTGATTCCACTTCAAAGCTACTTAAAATGTTTATTAACATTACTCCTGCTGTTAAATCTGCCAACAGTCATTCCTGTGCAGAAAGTGCTAAGAAGAAAGAAAACATTTTCTTGTTGACTATGAACACCAGGATTATGTATTATCCAATTCATCTGTTAACTGTGAGACAGGAAACTCATTTCCCCAATTTTCTTTTTAGTAGGAAACAATTGTTCCTTTGCTGGTCTAATCTACATTTAAATTAGATCCACAGTCATATTCACACGAAGCAAAGATCTGGCCAGAAATACCTTGTACAGATCCCCAAGAACACTCCTACCTCCCCAAGCCTTCAAACCAAGGCTTGGGCTATCAGAATCCTGGATTCCTGATAAAAAAGTTCATGGAAAATTAGTTCAGGGGGAGTCACTAAGAACTTGTGTATTACTGACAAAACTCATGTAGGGAAATGAGATGGCAGGAGCATCTCCCTAGCGGTTCAATATATATGAAACACTTAGAAGTAGAGCTATTGGCTTGTCCTTGAAATTCAATGCTGTGATAATCGTAGTCTTATCAGCTTTATAAGATTCAGCCACCTAGATAGTAAGTTCTCTTTCTTGGCATTGCATCTCTGAGTCAAGAAGACCTTCCTTCCCTCTTTGTTAATTATAACTGCAGATGTAGAATCCACCTGGTGCCAGCATACTTTTAGCTAGATGCATACAAGGTCTAGAAACAGTAACACATCAAGCTGAGCTTTTGCCATAGAGGACATTATGAGAGCAGCTTGTCTAGGTAACCATAAATGTGGCCACTGGGTTCTTAAATGGCCCAGAGGAGACATTTTCACATTTTGATGAATAGCCTCAGTGACAAAGCCAGGCTGAAAAAGAGAGCTGGGAAGTGAAGCTGATTGCTCTTGCATACAAATCTAAGGAAACTTTGTGGGGGGAGGAGGGTTCCTGGTTGGAATATTAGGTAAGTTTCTGACAAATCCACCAAAATTAGAATGTTAATTACTCTATTTTAAAGCTTCATTGCCTGATAAATTTATTATGAGGGTTCAGTTCAAGACAGTATTTTGGCAATGTAAAGAGAATAGGGGGAAAAACCCAATGTAGATCTCTTCTGGGATACAGTAGGTACTCTCAATCTACTTATTTGGGTAGGTGAGGTTGTAGGTATGTCTGAATTTCTGCAGTTGTATAGCCACTTAAAAAATAATGGAATAACGTTGAGAAATGTCTACCTTGATTCTTGTGTGCTAAACCTGGCAATGTTTTGGTTATTGAGTCTGGGAATCCAAGAGGGTATATCACCCAAATATCCTCTGCCCAGAACTAAGTAGGGAATTTGATCTTTTGTATGAAAAGAAGATGCAGGACATCTCTTGTATTTGCTTTCTTCCTTCTATTGGGCAATAGGCAGACTTATCAATACTTATTGGTTATACTAATAGCTTCTTCCCAAAGAAGGGCTTTGCTGCAAGTTTGACTTTCAACTATTGGTTGGTTCAGGCAACCTCTGAGTCTGTAATGGTATCTGGGAAAGTGATTGGGAGATGAGGCAAAAAAAAATCCTACCTAGGGAGTGATCAGATAGCCCACAGCTGTATACTGGACAAGGCAAGAGGCTCAGAAGAGACCCTACCTAGTTTCTTACAGCTATTTCTCAGTGCCTTCTCAGGTGTCAGGGGAGGAAGAGTTCAAGGAGCCATCCCGTTACCTTTTCTTGCCATCCTGTCAACCTCTTAATTAACCTCAGCCTTCTGACGCTCAGTGCTCCAATTGTAATACGTAGTGGGATGTTCATAGACTTGCCCACATTATGGCCCTGCCCAAGGTCTTGTTTACTGTGGTACAGGAACTGGCCTTCAACCTTGCAGGGTTATTTGCAGGCTTGAAGCAAGCATTGCCACTCATCTTCATGCTGTGCCCACCTGGAGGCCTGATCAAGCTCTTTCCCAATCTCCTACATTAATCTGTCAGCTTGGCTATGTAGCTACAATCTCCTGCTGTCATATCAATCAGCCTACAGAGAATAGCCAGGAAACATTTTTGTATGCTATAGTGGACAGAGTGCTTGTTAACAATTTCTGGGCTCTTTCTCTTGGTCTCTCTCATTCTTGATTCCCAAGTAGAGAGTTGATGGAACATTTCTTTTGAAAATTTCTCTAGAAGATTAAGACAGTGAGGAAAAAAGCCTTAAAGCTTGCTTTCTAGCTGGAAAAGATGGAAATCTCCTTCCTTACAAGCTTCATTTCTGGTGATTGAGAATAGCATCTGCCTGTGAAAGGATTCCTCCTTCTACCAGCATTCTTCCACTCAACTGCAGTCTACTTTTCATTTTAGGATTGAAGGCCAAAGAGGAGACTACTGGCAAACTGTGAAAAGAACTCCAAAGGGCTAAGAAAAGCAGGAGACCCCGTATAAACAGCAGCAGATATAGCTAGCCATTTAAGGCCACAAACAATACAGTCTCTTCATTGCTTTTTTGCTCCAACAACCTTATCTCTTTAATTTGTAACAAGTGGTATGCTGAGATTTCATGAAACACTAATGTTGGTGAATCCATATAAAGAGACTCAGTATATCATATAGATGTGAAAACCTAGTAGTGCTTGGCTTGCGCTTCTCTATAATCTTTAGATCAACGTCATTATCCAATATGGTTTGAAATTGGTTTGAAATTAGTCCTATTTTCTGTCCTCCCATGAAGAGATAGAAAACTAGAGTATTTGCAAATATGGGATGCTTCTGCTGAATCATCACTGTAAGTACTTCAAAATATATGTGAAAGGACTGAAATGGATTCACAGATTTTTTTAAAAAAGAACATTTAAGAAAAGCTGGAAAGTGACAGCTATATACCAGCTAAAATTATTGCTCCTATATACTTGGAGAAGCCCCCAATTTTTCTAATCATCTGCCTCAGATCACAGGATAGAATACTGTTAATAATCTCAATACCAGTGCACCATACCTGTATACAGTACCAGCTATGTTTTGGCAGCCAATTCTTCTTCAACTCTGCTTAGCAGGAAGCTTTATTGTGTTTATAACTAGACCTTCAAATGGTATGAGACAGCATTTTAAGCCTACCTTCCACACATCTGAAACCTTAATCATATATGCTTTGTTTGGTGGATATAATATTTGTCTAAAAAGTAATACAGAACACAGTTAATCACATCTTCCCAGATACCTAAAATATATAATTGTATTCTATTTTGCAAAGATTTTAAACTTAAAAAAGCAAAGCATGCTGTAAAACTAAATTATAATTGCTGCCATGAAAGAATTAATTTAAATTTCTAAGCAAGTAGCCAGATGTGCTATTTATAGCCTTGTAAAAATTGATGTTCCTTCTCTCTATCACATTTTTCAGATGAGAATATACATTCACAGGCTAGATGAATTAAGTATGTGTTGCTTTCCCTGGTTTGTCTTTCCCTAGAGAGTTTTTTTAGACCAAGTGAAATATCTGATGAGCACATACAGAAAGAAATCATATTGTAGGCAATGTGAATCTTACATCCTGCAGAGGGCACTCTTGTGCACGTTTTCTCAAGAAACTACTGTATAAGAAACAAAGGTGGGGGGAAAGAAAAATATTGATAACTGGTTATTTTACCCGATACTGGAAATCAAGTGACATCTAAATGCACCCCCCTTAAAAGAATTGTCGTCTTCACGATTTCATTGCATGTCTGATGCAAACATTCAAATACGGACAAACAACAAGATTTTAAAATAACCTTTCAAAACCTTAAATCCTGCATGCACTGGCATCTTCAATTTCATGGGATTTCAATACAGTATTTAAAAATGTATTTTTCAAAATTGTTCCCCACCCACCCCGGACAGTAAGGATGAAGCCCGAGTAGACAAATGCCTACTAGCCTGGTCCCGAGTTACAACTGCTGCGTTCCCACAATGCAATTCGCCCCCTCCCTCGCTTTACCCTAAATGACCCCTTTTCATTCACATACACACTTCGGGGATCTTGGTCGCTTCCCCGACTCTACACGAAACCCCCACCCCAGAGGATTCCCCATCGGTTCTTTGTCCTAGGCACCTTCGCTGAAAGGCGCTGTCCGCTTCCTCTACGGGAGAATATTATAAAGAGAAGTAGGGGAGATTTCCGGGGCCAGCCTTAGAGACGAACATCTTTTCCCCCAGGCTCTGTCGATTCCTTGGGAATCGATCCTCGTCAGGCCAAGCAGTTCATTGTTTGGGGGCGGCAGAGGACGATTAATTGTGGTGGTGGGATCTAGAAGAGGGTCCCGGCATTCCCGGCGAAAAGTGCTGATTCAGTCAAAGGCCCACCCCGGCCCCAGCGATCATGGAGGAGAAAAAAGCCTCTTCCGCACTAAACCACGCTGGCTCCCGCGATTAATCGCTGCTCTACCCCCCCGAGAAGCAACAGGCGCCCTCCCGGCTTCCTGGCAGGGTAACGTCGGACGATTTTGCAACGTCTTCTTCTTCCCCCTTCCTTGGCCAATGCTCCCTAACGGCGATGGCACACACCTAAGTTAATTTCACGGCAGTTTAAGCACCGCTCGGCAGCGCCCTCCCGGATTCAATGGGATTTCCTTCCCAGCAAACGCGTCCGAGATTGCAGCCTTATTAGGACAGGGACTTTGGTGAATTGACAGTCGACTTTTTTTTTCTCCGGTTGGCTGCAATTTAAAGGGAGGATGGGGCATCGCCCAAAGCTAACGGCGCCGCGATCGTAAGTTTACCGATCCGTCTTTCCCTGTGTGCAAAGTGGTCTTTGGGAATGAGCACGGATTCAATGCCTCCGGGCACCGTTTTACCCTCATTCTCGTCCACCGTTCAGCATGAAAATGCCACTTATTCGAGATTTGCGGACTTGGCTTTTTTTAAGCATAAAGCAGCGGAGCAGCTCTCCTTTGAACGAAAGGGAGAGTTTTGAGTGCTAAAACTCGCCCCAATCCCCCTACAGACTCCCGCCGCTCCCTCAACTTGGCTCCTCAAGCATACCCCGCAGACACCCTCCACCCACCCACGGAGGCTTGTGACCCACTCGTACCTGAGGCCGTGTACCAGCTGCCGGCATGGCTGGCCTCCCGGCAGAGCGCTCGGTTGGACATCTTGGTGCCTGAGCCGCCTATGGTGTTGGGGGAGTGTCGGGAGGGGGGGCAGGAGACGAGTCCGGCCGCGGCGATATTAAGTCCCCCTCCTCCCCCAGCAGAAGTGAAACCCCCAGGAAGGGGGAAACGGTGCCGCTGGAGGAACCCCGGGGTAGAACGCAAGGCAGTGGAGGCGGCACGCAGCGAGACGCTCGAAGCTGCCGTAGGATCCGCCGGCCTGTGCGCAGACAGCGGAGGAGGGGAAAGGAGGCGGAGGAAGGCAGAGCCTAAGGGGGACAAAGGCCAAGGCAGCAACCGCCGCCTGGGCGATACCCACAGAGCAGGCGGCAGCCGCCGGGTTTGGCCTAACTCGGCTCCTGTGGCATAATAACTACACCAGCGTGGCTCTCCATTGGGCAAAGGGAAGCAAAAGGTCCTGTGGCGATTGGGTAATGGTTTTCCCTGTTCGCCGGACGGGCATAATCGCAGCTTCCCATTGGGCAGTGCTCTGAGAAGCCTCCTCTCGATTGGGTGATGGGAAGGTTGCGGGCGGGATCACTTAAGATTGGTCCAGGGAAGTTGCCGTGGCGATGGCATCTGGCCTCCCTGATTGGGGGGTTTGTGTCTCTGAGGTGAAGGGAAGATTAGAGGAAGAGGTGGGCTTGGAAGAGAAGGAGGCGGGACCACCTTGGAGGGGGGATAATTGGGGTGCCTACTAACTTGACGGGGGTTTTGGGGGAGAGAGCTGCTCAAGGCAGGGGGTGGAAAAGCGCGTGTGAAAGTTGCTGCTTCTGCTCTGCATGGTCCACTCGAAAGTTAGACTGCAAAAAAGGTGGATTCCCGGAAAAGATTGTCGCCGCTTAATATTCCGGGAACTGGTGCACCCGGATGTATAGCACTACAACACCCATAATGTGTGCAGCTAGCAATGGAAGTTTTAGTCCAGCACATTTGAAGGCTTCCAAATTAACTCAAGTTTCCGGCAGCTGCTCAGTTTCTAATTTGAAAAAGGGATGGAGAAGGAAATTTCTTTGCCTCTGAAAAAAGAATATAAAATATTGTTGGAAGAAGAAATCCGCTCTGGTTCGAAGCCGGGAGAAAGGTGCTGGAAATAAAATGGAGGCTGACTGGCTGCAAGGAAAGAAGGTTTATTTGGATTCCAGAAACTTCAGTGATAGTAGTAAATGTTTCTGGGGTGCCTGACCCCTTGGTTTAGGAATGGATGGATTTTTATAGGGTTCTGAGTTGCTCCTAGAAGGTTGTGCAATGTAGTGAGCCTTGTGTCTTTTGCTATTCTAATGGTGGTAGGTTAATCCTGTTTTAGGACTTAATAAGTCTTGTCCTGTTCTTAGAATTTGGGTGGGAAATGTAAATTCTTAATCCCATCAACTCCAGCCTGGGGGAGCTGAAGGTATTTTGTTTATGAACAGATTGGCCCAGTTTTTCTCAATGGGTACAAAATATCCATCTCTAAAGATTGAAGGCTTCTGCTTGAGGCTATTAAGAAAGACTGTGTCTGCTTTCTTCCTTTGTTAAGATTTTTTTTCTCCTTTGGGGAAATATTCTATCCTGCCTGTTTTTAATATTAAGAATGAATAAATATTTTATTCTGGGGAGGCGGGGGCTTCCTACAATATACTGAAAGAATATAAGATATAAGTAAGATATTGTATAGCGAAAGCCTTAAATAATTACAAGTGACTTATAATGATGCTATTAATATTCAACATCTTACAGTTTGCCTTATTGTATTCAGAATAATCTATTTCAGAGAGAAATAGAACAGAAGAGTGTTATGTTGGAATCATTTCAGTTTTGCAGGTAGAGACAGCAGTCTTTTAATTATCAGACATGAGTTGCTCTGAGATTCTTATTATTTTGAAGCAGCCAAGATTGATCTAATTGTTTAAATATTTAACATTTATACAGTATTGGTTTAATATTGACATACTTGTTGGACATTCAGTCAGCACAATCTTCACCCAGAAACAGTTAAAGCACCAGCTTAGAAAGTAAGAGACTGAGTTCCACCTTAGCCATGAAAGCCAGCTGGGTGTCATTGGGCCGGTCACTCTCTCTCAGCCCAACTCACCTCACAGAGTGCATATAATAGCCTGGTAGAACAGAACAGAACAATAGAGTTGGGAGGGACCTTGGAGGTCTTCTAGTCTAATCCCCTGCTCAAGCAGGAGACCTTGTCTGGACCTCTATTTCAGACAAGTATTGATAGTTGTCTAGTCTCTTCTTAAAAGCCTCCAGTGATGGAGCACCCACAACTTCTGAAGGCAAGCCGTTCCACTGGTTACTTGTTCTCACCATTATGATATTTCTCCTTAGTTCTAGGTGCTTCTGTCCTTGATTAGTTTCCATCCATTGTTTTTTATCTTCTGGTGCTTTGGAAAACAGGTTGACCACCATCTTTGTGGCAGCCCTTCAAATATTGGAACACTGTAATCATGTCATCTCTAGTCCTTCTTTTCACTGGACTAAAACCCAATTCATGCAACTGTTCTTCATGTTTTAGCCTCCAGCTCCCTAATCATCCTTATTGCTCTTTTCTGCACTCTTTCCAGAGTCTCTACATTTTTTTTATAATATGGTGACCAAAACTGGATGCAGCATTCTAAGTGTGGTCTTACTAAGGCTTTATAAAGTGGTACTAATGCTTCACATGGTCTTGACTCTATCCCTCTGTTAATTTAGGATTGCATTAACCTGCTGGCTCATGTTTAAGTGATTGTCCACTAGGACTCCAAGATCCCTCTCACAGTTACTGCTATTGAGCTAGGTTTCACCTAATCTGTAGCTGTATGTACATTTGATTTTTCCTGCCTAAGTGTAAAACCTTATTTTTCTCTATATTGAATTTCATTTTGTTAGATAGGGCTTAGTGTTCACGTCTGTTGAGATCCATCTGGATCTTGAGCCTATCTTCTGGAGTATTGGCTATTCCTGCCAGTTTAGTGTCGTCTGCAAATTTGATGAGTTCTTCTTGTATTCCCTCATCTTAATTGTCTATGAAGATGTGGAGTACTGGGTTTAACACAGAACCTTGGGGTGACCGACTGCTTCCTCCTTTCATGTAGATGTAGTTCCATCACAAATAGCATGGGATAGAAACAATTAGATAATTTGTTGGTCAGAAATTTGGCAGTAAATGTGCCATGAAGAAATATAGGCCCTAGCTTTTTTTCTAACATTAGACCACTAAAGTGATGGACCATTTAGATACTCCAAGTAACTATCTGACTGGCTATTGTGACAAAGCTGCAAAATCTCCTTCTTCAAGGAAGAGAGATAGATATTGTGTTTTAGTGATGCAGTTCTTCCCATACTAGGAAAATGATGAGTTTGACTTCTCCCTCATCATTTTCCTAGTATGGGAAGAACAAATTATCTAAATGTTTCTATCCCATGCTATTTGTGATGGAATTTGCACCCAGAGGAGCAAAAGAGGGGACTTCTGTCCATTAGATGTAAGCAAATAAAGGATTGAACGTGACTGGATGGAGATTCTGATCTACCCCAGTTGTGTCAGAGAATCTTCTACCCAGTCAAGCCAAGTACTGTGTCTGGAGGGCTAGGATTTACTGCTGAGACAGCATGTGAAGTCAGATAATTCATGGGGAGCCCTGTTAGCTTTACAAAGGACCACCTGCTTCAATATTTCAAAAAGAAATATTCTTAGTTTATATTCAAGCTCTACGTGAAATACAGTACAGACCAAAAGTTTGGACACA